>CABFWO010004180.1:19280-38136 GCA_902155825.1 Timema genevievae | reverse complement strand
TATAGTGTCGGTCCAACTAGGAGAAAGGGTGTGTGTATAGTGTCGGTCCAACTAGGAGAAATGGTGTGTATATAGTGTCGGTCCAACTAGGAGAAGGTGTTTATGTATATAGTGTCGGTCCAACTAGGAGAAGGTGTTTATGTATATAGTGTCGGTCCAACTAGGAGAAATGGTGTGTATATAGTGTCGGTCCAACTAGAAGAAAGGGTGTGTGTATAGTGTCGGTCCAACTAGGAGAAAGGGTGTGTGTATAGTGTCGGTCCAACTAGGAGAAAGGGTGTGTATATAGTGTCGGTCCAACTAGGAGAAGGTGTTTATGTATATAGTGCCGTCCAACTAGGAAAAGGGTGTGTATAGTGTCGGTCCAACTAGAAGGTGTTTGTGTATACAGTGCCGGTCCAACTAGGAGAAAGGGTGTGTGTATAGTGTTGGTCCAACTAGGGGGGAGGGTTTACATAATGTCGGTTTAACTAGGGGGAAGGTGTATACATGGTGTCGGTCTAACTAGGTTCGAGGGTGTATACATAGTGCCAGTCTAACTAAAGGCGAGGTTGTAGATCCAGAAAAACTTTATACTGTCCTATTTATTGTTTGACTGCTGAAATATCCCAGCATTTAACGAAGCAACTGTTTCAATTACATCTGTAACGAGCGAGGACTGGATTTATTTGTAAAGGCGTGTACAATATTACTGTGTAGGCGCTTCCAGTTCCCAGAAACAATGGCTATTTACAGTTCTAAGACTGACTCACGTGGAAGGAGTTATTTAGAATAATTAGTTTATTGGATTTAAAGGTGACTTGGCGGTCTAGGGGTAAGGTGTCAGACTTCTGTCCTGGAGGTCCGGTATTCAATCCTCGGTCCCGGCACAGATGTATCTGATTGCCAAACCCTTCCTTCACCTCTGACAAGACGTGTATTAATCACAACTTGTAAATGTGAGGAATGCCAGGCCTCCACCGTGGTTCGGATTCCACATTAAACTGTAGGTCCTCCATTTCATTTCACAATCACCCTATCATTACACATTAGCGTAAGTGCGTATAACCCGAACGGGTCGGGTAGTAAAGGTGGGATGGATAAGCTTAGTCATTTGGTTTGCAGGTCTCGCCAAAATAAATAAAATTTTACTGTAGTATAAACATAAAAGAGTTTAATTTTCCTCACGTGGTGATATCAACAGTTGTTGAATATTTGTCATAAACGTGGCGGTATTAGATGGGAAACTTTTTTAATGAATTCAACAACTTTTGATAACACCATGTAATGAGAATTAAACTCATTTTATACTGAATAAATATTTGGTTTATTTTTGAAAAAAAAAACTGTACCTAACTCGCGTTCCCTGTACTATCACCTTAAGGCGTTTGGTATGAACGCAATACATTGATTTTAACTTGTAGATAGCTAAATGTAGTTCTTCTCATCTTAATGCGTCCGGGATTTGTAGATAAAATGAATACTTTTAAAGAATACATCGATTTTTTTTTAAAGGTCGTATTAAAGCGGCACAACTAATACATCTCCCAACTCGTCAGCATTTCCCCAAACCTCGCAGTCACGCAAGATAATGAAGAGATTTGAACTTTAGAACAAACTCGTACTTAGGTTTTGCAATGGTCACGAGTCTTGAGCCCTTAGAGTAGTTTTGGTTTGAATCCCGGTTGTGTACGTCATGTGGGGGTGATCATACTCTCGGCGTTATATTGCGTTCGTAAGGTACCAAGATGCTAATCCCCCTCCCCCAAGATTTTTATTTCCTTGTGTAGAGAAAGTATTGTAATCGTGTTAAGTTTTGACTACGAAATTATGATGATTTTTGGAGTTCAAGGGCGGTATGCAAGAACGTATAGTGGATGCTTAGTGGCCCGATAGTGTGATCCCGATCACACCCAAACCCACGCTAGTGTCAACAAAGCATCCAATTAGTCAAGTTCTTGCATATGGCCCTAAATGTGACTCCCGAACCAAAACGAGTGTATCTTACAATTTATTCTCTCTTTCTCTGTGACCTGGGGTTACAGCCGAAACTGTCTGACAGGTTTCGTTCAAATTTGATATTTAGACTTTTTGACTTGAGGTAAAATCGTGATTTTAATTAGAGCTCTATAATTAAGAGTAGTTTACATAAGATTAATTTTTGAAAATTTACAATTTTTCTAAAATTATTTTAACAATTTTTTTCAAAATTGATTTATATTGTTTTTTTTTATATAATAAATACGACCGAAAACTTTATTTCAGAGAAAAAAATTATTTAAGTAATAACTTAACTGATAACAATTTTTTTTTTTTAATTTTGGTCTCATTACGGTTGTCTAAACCTAGGCTGCTATCGTTTCCCGGCGTCAATGACCGTGCGGCTGTTTGCAAATTTCACAGTCTGGCTAACTCACGTACCGAAAAAAAAAAATATCTTTTTTTTCCGCATGATTGGTAAAGTAAAAGGGGGAGGGGGTTTAGATGTGAACTGAAGAATCAAGATATCACTATTTTTAATATATCTCTAGATATAATTACCTGTGTGTGTGTGTGTGTGTGTGTGTGTGTGCGTGCGTGCGTGCGCGTGCAGAGTGAAAATATAAGTTGCCTCAATATTCATGTTTAGATCGCTTGTTTCCGATAGGCTTATATACTAGTGACATAATATTTTACTTTAACTCAGATGCGTACGTACCATATTATGTACCTAAATAGAATTTGAATTTTCATTAGCGATTTGATGAAATGAGGTTTAAATAAATGGTACGACACAATTTCACAAACTTTCTTATATTGTGTATTTTAGCTTCAAAGATCATTTTCAAGGTTTTTTGAGTGAACTACCCTTATGTATGTGTTCTTCATCAAAACAAATACACCATCTTGTTAATCACTATAATCAATCTTAATATATAAATTTTAATCCAAATTGTTCAAAAAAATGTTTTTAACAAAACTCAAATTTTCAAAAATAAATTATTTTCAAAATAAAAACGTATTATTTATCATGAAAAACTATTTCAAGATTCCCATTTTGAATCCTTTCTTCAAGGTAAATTTTCTATCATTTGTCGTAATTAAACTAGGTAGGCCTACCCTTAAATTAATTTTGAATAGATAAAGATATGTCGTTAGAAATATTTTCCAAAAAATTCGTCCTTATTTAACTACTATTGATTATTTTTGTAAAAACAAATCTATATAACTATTTATAATGCGAACAACAGATACCCATTTTGAACTAAATCGCTAAAGCCGTTTTTTAAAATATTCAAATTATAAAAGTTATCAATAAACTACCGATAGCAGAATTTCCCCCAAAAAAACAAGTATACAGCTTTATTTGTCATGCTCATGTCAAACACTCCTCAGATAAACATTTTAATAACATACTTACTCATTTTCAAAATAATTATAATTTTCAAAAATCACTCAAACGACCCCCTTTATCAAATGTTGACCCTAAACCAAGTATACAGGGTTATTTGTCATGCCAAAAACTCCCAAATTACCCATTTGGATCCAAATCGTTAGAGCCATTTGTAAAACATTTCAAGTTTCTGAAAAATCAGTCATCATTAAACTACCCTTTAACGAATGTTTGCCCAAAAACTTGCTAGGCACTACTCGGTACATAAATGTAGATTGTCATTGTTCCCCTACGTTTTTCCTTTATATGTCCTTGTTTTACTGGACTAAAACAGAATATTCCAAATAAAATCGGCCCCAAACGAACGGTAGCGTGGGACATACGCTCGTGGTATTTACTGCAGCAGCAAGTTTTTCATAAGAGGGAGCCGCCATGATGATAAGCCACCCTTCTTCAACATGGTTAGATGGCAGCAGGGACAAGGCATCACATATTTAGCATATTAGTTGAATGTAGTTGTACTCTCGGCCATAAACTCCTATAATGTCAAATTCTAGGTTTGAAGCTAGATTGGTTAATTTAGGTTGGGTTAGGTTAAGTTAGGTCAGGGGAAAAGAAAACATCAAAATTAGGCATTTCGAATGTTAGTGCATTGCCACGATCCACTTTCAGGTCCTAGCTCAAAATAACGTAACAACCTTTAATCCATATTGAAACGTGCTTAGTTTTACAAATTGGAATGTGGTAGACACAAAATCCATGACGTTATTTTTGGCGGCCGCAAATCCCACGTAGCCATGTAGATAGCACAAATAAGTAGCCATTATGCAAAACCTGTTAACTCCACCTGAATTTTTTTCGGAAAATCGCAAAAAACTTATAACAATTAACCTGGCAATGATAAATTATAGAAACTTTTAGCAACAATTAAAGAAATATTATTCGGTTTAACTATCAAAAGCTGTATAATATCACTCCAATGAAAATGTAATTTTTTAAATTCTAAGTTAGGATTTAACAGGTTTAGCATGGAAATAACATGTTTTTCGTCTGTATGGTTGGCCATTTGCTTTTAGGATCAAGGTACAAAACCTGTTATATCCATGGGAATAGGGTTTTTAAATACAAATTTAAATAAAAAAAGGATTTTTCTTAGAACAAAAGACTTTATTAATACATAGAAAAATTATAGGTCATGAAGGAATATTAGTTTCCATTGTTATAAGGTCCACCCTTGAAAGAAAAAATACGGAAAAGTCCAACACAAAACAAATTAACGAATCTCCTCATGAGCATCATCTTCTGTCAATTCAAAATCCGTCTCTTCTTCTTCCAAATTTCCTGCCATAAAAGGAACTGGTTTAATTTGCTCAGCAAAAACGTTATTGTAAAATTGAAGCCTTGGTTTTTCATACCACTCCTCACCAGAGTGGAGCGTAAGAAGACGTTTAACGTCTGTGATTTAAGCAGGCTTCAAAGTCACTCCTTTTCGTACCTCAGTAAGCCGAGTGTTTCGAAAAGTCTTTCCTTGTTTGCACAGCGTTTTAACCTCACAACTTCAAAATTATAAAATGGTTCACCCTGAATCAGGATAGTTTTTCCAGTTTTACTTCGTTTAAAAACAATCTTTTTGGCTTTTTGAAATTGAAAATACCACTGAGCTGGCTTGTTCGATACTTCATCTTAAGCAAGTTTCCAATCGCTCACTTTACAATATGTACCTAGGTGAAAGATAGTTGAAGACTTGTCATAAACCTGCAGGTATTCCTCCGGATTGACAATTACACTTTTGACCTTGAACTGTCGTTCAAAATTGCCAAATAACCGATCGGGCGGGATAAAAGAATGGCCCACGTTCGGGAAGCATATCACAACTTACTTGTGGGGGAGCCTCTAGTAACAACCAGTATGAAAGCATGTATATAACAGTCTTATTTTTATTATGTCGACTACAGCCGTCAGAAAACAGATGGACTGTGGTGATTCCATCAAGATCTAAACCAGACAACCTGTGATGTAATGCGGATGCGATTTGCACATATCTTTTAGAAAACTGATTTTCTGTCCATACATAGCACAAAAGTTTTCTTTGTTTTGATTAATTGTTGAAATACCCTGACAAATGGTAAAGTTATACAAGTAGAATCGACGCGGTAATAAGCCTCCTGGACGGGTATTTTTGGCAATACCAAGTTCTTATGACAATCATAGCTGATAAACTGTCTCATGGTCATTTCCCTCACGTAGTTTTTCATAAACTGTATCAGCCCTTTTCTGGCGTACTTTGCGTTCTACTTCCAGTTTCTGTTTTTTCTCTCTGAACACTTTATAGGACTGCAAACCTAGGTTAGGAAAAAGTAATGTTCCCTCATCTTTTTATAGCAAAAGCTGCTGTTTTTCAAGTTAATTCTAAAAAACGCAATACAGCCAACATTAAACTTTAATTATTAACCACTATGACATTAATTTTGAAATGAAAATAAAAATAGGTCCATCAACTGAACAAAAATTAGCTGGTTTTGCATTTGTTTATTCAAAGTGACCTGTGGTTTTAATCAATTATAACGGCTTTTGCAAATTTAAACATGAGGATGATTTTAACATGTTTTGAGTCTGTAAGCTACAACGATTTAACAGGTTTTGCCAATGGTCCCACTTTTCTCTTTCATTTTTAAGGCATTTATAGCTGGTTTCAGAACTTGAAACCATGTTAAATTAGAATAAGGAAATCCAACGTACCAATATCTCGATTTCGACAAATTATGGATTTAACGGGTTTTGCATATGGGCTACTCAAATGTGAAATCTATACAAACATTGACATTCTTAAATCGTTGACATTTGCCTTTCCTACTCATTTAAATTGAAGAGTGAAGAAAATTTAACTGTACTATGTTAATGAATTATAATTTAAGGTAAAGTTATAAGTTTTTACCCTACGTTATTAATAATAATGATTTAATTTTCAGGCTAACAATGATTCTATTTACTAGCAGGAATGATGAAATTGATAATAATTAGCGGTCTTGGACCTAAGGACGTGGAGTTCGATCCCAGCCGGTTCCACTAGGGCTTGGGGTCTTCTTAACCTCTGTTAAATATCCTAGTAATTAAAATTAAACATATTTCTTTAGGTTATATAACTGGCACTGTTGCGTATGACAAAAAAATTCCCATTGAATGTATAATATTCCAAAGTGCTAGTTGCTTTATTTATTAAAACAAAATGAAATATATTGGTCCTTATTTTATAAATGAATGCTTCTTGTAAATAGTTTGTCCCACCAAAATCATGTTTTTTTCCAGCCCTGAGAGGTTTAAGTAGATAGAAGTAGTAATCTTCTCTACCTAGCCCAGTCTCAGGAAGTCTCCAATGAACATCAACAGAAATTCATGGATC
This sequence comes from Timema genevievae, assembly GCA_902155825.1. Taxonomy (NCBI): domain Eukaryota; kingdom Metazoa; phylum Arthropoda; class Insecta; order Phasmatodea; family Timematidae; genus Timema; species Timema genevievae. Next base: position 31,384 of record CABFWO010004180.1, on the reverse strand, counting down.
AAATGGAAGCAGTAAACGAGGAAAGAAACACGGTTCATTTTATTAAATTTGTCACATATCAATAAATAATTTATAAAACTACCTGCTTCGGTGGACGCATACTCAAAGTTGTCAATCTCGTGTTATATTAGACTAGTGATGACAGGAAAATCGGAGTTTTAGTCCCGGTTAGGTGTACTGAGGGTGGTTTTCTCAGAGTGGTTCTATACTCTCCCTCCGCGCAGATGTGGGTACACTTCTTCGCAATTCAATTTCTCATCCCTAAATTACAAGCGTAATTAGTACACATGCCTATAACCTGAACTGGTAGTAAGACGCGGTGCTAAAAAAAAAAAGATTAAATAATGCATGTATTCATCTGGTATAAATATATGCAAACCTATAAGGAACAGTTTTTTTCCTTCTTAAATAGAGAAAGTATTGTACTCGTTAAGATTTTTGGCATGAAGATTGAAGTATATTTACGTGTTATGTGCCCCAGAACCAAGGGCGTAGAAATGGGGAGTAGGAGGGGGATTGATTCCCCCTGGAATGTGATAACCCCCCTTAGGGGCTCCATATATATGTACAAAACAATTATTGGCTAAAGGTATGGTTAGACTACCAAGTGGAGCCCCCATTCTCCACTAGAAAAATTAGCTTCCCTTGGAAATTACACGCACATTTATTTACTAAATAATCACGCTAATGAGTTAAGGATGAGTAAGGTTGAATTTTGAGGAAGGGTACCCGCATTAGCGCTAAGAGTGGAAAACCACCCTCGATAAACCCGTCCATTGAGAGGGCGGCGTCTTGGCCCATTCAACCACCTAAACATGTTTGTTATCATTCTAAGGTGGGGATGAAGGAAATGCTAGTTAAAGACAGATTTTTTTTACAGGTTTTATATCAACACATTTTTTGGTCAAACGAAATAAAATAATTCTCCAGTAAAACCACATAGCTTAATTTTCTTCACATGGTGATATCAACAGTTGTTGCATATTTGTCAAGGGCGTCCTGAAATTTAATGACAACTCTTTCTCTTCATTTAAAAAGTTACTCATATGCTCATATGCTGCTATGCTCATGACAGAAATTCAACAACTTTTATCACCATTTGAAGAAAATTAAACTTTATGTTTCTACTGGAGAAATGTTTGATTAATTTTGTTGTAAAAACTGCAAACAAAAAACCCCACCCTTTCTCGATCTCCCTACATCCCCACGTTAAATACCTCATATATGAGTGAAATGTTTGGAGTTTGGGACCTCCTGATCCCTGCTAGTACTGTTAGCCAGGTAGCCGGGCCGGGCACGTGTTGGCCACAAAATGTAGGCCACGGGTTGGCGGAACGAAGCTGGGAACCATACTCTACCCCTGTGATTGGTGGACCGGGAGGGTGGTGGAAGGGGGGAAAGGAGGGTGGCGGTGACTTCAACTTGCGAGCTGAGCGTGTCAGTTTCACAAACACGCACTTCCAGGAGACACCACTTCCATCACTAACCAGTTCAACATTTGGTCGCTTCGTGCCGGCGACACCGTTATCGTGGCAGGGACGTCAGCATTAAACAACAGTCGTGCCGGCGTTCATCTGTTGAGAATGCGAGTCTCAACGTGAGCCGAGTCAGCATTTATCTTCTCAAACTGACTCCCCTTGTAAGCCCGGGAATTGTATTTCTCGCTGACGCTCAATGTCTACAGCCTAGCCTATCGTATTGGTCTCTTGAGGACTGAAAAGAGTCCCTTAGCCCGCCCGACCTGATCAGAACTCTGCGTGGAACTGTTTTGTGTGCGTGCGTTTTAATGTGGCCGGAAGCCACTAGTTGGTTTAAATCGGACCTCAAGGGAGCCGGTGGTCGAATCCGCCCTGAACGTGCTGTAGTAGTAGCCAAGATGAAGCTCGAGGGTAACCCACCTCTGGCGCGTGACGTCACCGCCCCAAAAAACAAGAAAAAGAAGCAGAAGCGACCTCGAAGATCCTGTAAGTTTTTTTGGGGGGGTCAAGGGGGATTCCGGGCTTTTTTAAACTTGACTGGTGACGAGTTTGATAACTCTATAGTGTCCTATTTTAGTATATTTAAAGTAAACAACCAGCTCTTTACCCCCTCCATAAAGTAGAACAGTCGAATACAAATGTTTTAACTAAATACTACGAGTGTTCTTAATCCTTAGACTCTTAAGGCATCACTCTAGCACTTGACTAGACTCCTGATGACAAGTAGATGGGGATCGAAGCCCTGTCGCGTCTACCGAGGATGGTTTTTTTCTCTAAAGTTTCCCACACGTCTTCCACGCAAATGCTTCCTTCCTCATCCCTACACCATTAGAGTAATTGTCATTCGTATAACTTGAACAGGTAGTAAGACGTGGTGAAAAATAATATATATAACCATAAATAGACAACGATCATGTCAAGAATGTTAACGAATAGACCATGAAACTTGGAAAATAATTAGTCACCAGATCTGCTTCATTGCTTTGCCAAAAGTGTGGAGTGCAAATAGCATAATACCCTTAAACTTGGGAGGTGTATTTCAAAAGACAATAGTAGATCAAATATTTACCCCAATAAAAGTGTGAAACCGTTCCTTGATTGAAAATTCTACTATAAACAATATTTTTTATGTATAAGTTTTCGTTTTTAATAAATTCTCCTGTTATAAAAAATATATTGCATGAGCATCACGTATTCCTGCATCCTTTTGGGTTAGGGGCTACGTGCTTGCAAAACTTGAGCTTCCTTGGTCTTCTGGGTTCGAGATAATTTTTTTTGCTGGACGGAGGAACTGGTAATTATTATAGTGAATATGACATTTTTAATTGCTTTGCGTGTATTAGGATAATCTATTAATTTTCACCATTTTCTTTGATAACATGTTCTATCATATAAAAGCTCTTTAATGGATTGTCAAAATTGGACCATACTTTCTTTGTTCAAAGAACTTTTATCAAATAAATGAGACGGTGTAATATCGTCCTAAGAAACAATCATAACAATCTACACACAGTTTAAAACAGCAACATTCATTGACTCCCACCAAATAAGATAATGTTTTTGAAACTGCTAGTAATGGTCGGCCAACCTACAAGTCAGGTAGTCAGTCGTTCCCGCCATCCTCTCTTTGTTTACTTCCGAGTTTAAACTAAATTGGGTCCATGTAGAGTGTTTTTAATGTCGACTCGTGAATGGTTTGGACAAAACATCCACCCATGGATATTGGGAAGTTTCATTCACAGATTAATTAGGTCTAGTTGTCGTTTTTTTTATCACAGCGTATTTACTACTTGTTGAGCTTATACGTATATATGATAATTACTGTAGTGAGGCTAGGGTGATAAAGGGAGCATTTGAGAGATAATCTACCCGCATTTGCTGAGGAGAGAGGGAAACCGTTTAGGAAAAAACACCCCCAATAGACCCGACCGGGATTCGAACCCCGATCTCCCCGTCATCAGCAAGCCAGTCTAACACGAGAGTGACGTCTTAGGGCTTAGACCTTCCGGCCAATGAAGAAGGTAGTTAATTAATGTGGGCATAAAGGGCCCACTTTTGGAGGAACAAGAGAGTATTTCCTCCCCCATCTCCCTACTCACCTTCCCAAATCACAAATAATACTAATTAAAGCTTAAATTATATGATCATTGAATCAATAGCCAAAGCTATTATTTATGCTTTTAGTGAGGATTACTCCATCTAGATATCATATTCTGAAAATTGAAAAATGACACTTAGACATGGGAATTGAACCTATATACCTGGATAGCTCAGTGATTAGAACATTGGCGTACTAAGCCAAAGGTCCTGGGTTTGATTCCCGTTGTCCAGGTGTCATTTTTCAATTTTCAGAATATGATATCTAGCTGGAGTAATCCTCACTAAAAGCATAAATAATAGCTTTGGCTATTGATTCTTAATATGCAATCCCGTACAGTTATAATAATTGTACAAATGGCTGCAATAAGCCAACTACCAAGTTGAAGATGGCTACGTTATCTGATAGATAGCTCGTGATATTAATATAATCACATACTTGTAGCCGACGATTTCCGCACGTCCATCATAGACTCTGCCTTAAAATATGAGTGAAGAATGACCCTGGGATCGGGACGAATCCTGGATAGCTCATTGGTGTAGAGCATTGACTTACTAAGCCAAAGGTACCGGGTTCTATTCCCGTGTCCAGGTGTCATTTTTTCAATTTTCAGAAAATTATATGATATTATTATAAAACACTGAAAATGTATCCAATAAAAAAGCCTACGTTTTAGAAGCAGGATTACGACTTTATACTCATTATATTACAGGGATTGAAATACCATATACAATCCACAACTGGTTTAAAATCACAGAAGTAAAAGTTTTGTTATATTACATATACAAACCTTCAATCCCGAAATAATTTTTTAGTGCGCCACTGGTAATTGTAGTTTGGGCTGGACGCAAGGTCCCTCAAATCTACAGGTGCTAGAAGGCTTTAGTTCAGTTCCCGGCTGAGTGCAGTTTTTAATTTCCTCTGTCATGCTGTAAACCTCTATAAAATGTAATCCCAACTTTCCTCAGCGCACTAAATGTCACGTGAATGACCTGCTTTGGTGGCTGCGTGGTTTAAGGTGTCACTCTTGCAATAGACTATACTGTTGATGATGGGGAGATCGAGGTTCGATCCCGGTTGGGTGTACTAAGAGTGTTTTTCCTAAATGGTGTTCCACTCTCCCTCCACGCAAATGTAGTCACAATTCCTCTAAATTCAACCTTACTCGTTCCTAACATAGTAATTATTACAAAGGCGTATAATCCCAACGGGTAGTAAGACGTAGTGGTAACAAAAATAACGAGAATTGACGCTTTGCACGAATACCCTGTTTTATTCGACAATAATTGCGTCCTTTATTTATTCGGTTGATTCGTGCGTAAAATGACAGCTAATTTAGGTTCATGGTCCACGGAGTGAGTTTCTGCGCATAAATAAAACAAGTTTTCAATCCTAATGCTTTGTAGGTTGTACCTGGGGTTCCGTTAGATGGCGGACGTGCCAATTTCAGCCATGTTCCATAGATAATTAATATCCTGTTAAAAGAAAAATAAAGGGAACTACATCAATAAACTTTTTTTTATCGGCGTACCTGTTCAGTTTGTAACTGTTCAGTTTATACGTATATGTGATAATTACTTTAATAGGGTAGGGATGAGAAAGGAAGTATTTTAAGAGGTAATCTACCCGCATTTGCTTGGGAGGAGAGTGGGAAAGCGGTGTCATCTTGGAAGCGACCGTGTTCAGAGCGTGTTGCGGCCAAGCAAAAATAGTTTGGAACACGACCAGATTTTTAACATGCCTATTGAAAGCCACCACATTATGAAAAGAGTCATTTTCCTTTTACGCACCTAACCTATTGCTTTAAGCAATTCATTTGCAGATCTGTGTCAATAATTATTTTTATTCTTACATACAATAATTACAATGTGCAACGTTCATAATACAAAAGTACAACATTCTAATGTAATTTATTCACGTACCTTAATGAATTAAGACATATTTTCAAGTCCTTGGGGTTTTTTTTCGAAGTCTTGGAATATGTTATCAATTATTTTTTTATCCAGTTCAATGTAGGTCTTGCACTGTTTTCTTGCAGGTTTACCTAATTCCTTAGGTTTAAGTTGGTCAGGTTATGTTATATTAGTGTACAGTAGCTCCACGACTTCTTTGGTGCTGACTGACAGCTCACAGCTGAATTCTGACACTCAACATTTAGGTATATACTGTCAGAAGTTACAGCTATTAAACACATGTTTTTGTAGATCATATGGTTCGGCGTAGGGATATATAATTTGGTCCGGTAGCTTTTTAAAACCATCAGCCGTCAGCTGTGAACTGTCAATCAGCACCAAAGAAGCCATGGGGCTACTATAACTCATTCGCTTGGATGAATTTTAAAAACATGTTTGATCGCTCTGAACACGAAAGTTTTTTTGGTCGCTTCCAACACGTAACATGGAAAACCATTAGGAAAAAAACCACCCTAAGTTAATATTAATTTTAAATTTATTTACGGTAACTAACGTTTACTTCTGAATCGATTGATTATATTAGCACACGAGAATTTCTAAGGGCGAGAGCGAAAGGGCCTACCAATTGCCGGAAAATATATTTCCACACACTTTCCAAGTTTATTTTACACGCCACAATCGACATGAGACCGACGGCTTTACTTCCTCTCCGAAGGAAGTTGTGCTACGGATTTTTATCGCTAAAGAAAAATCCGTTGACCCCGGCTGGTGAGCATTTTACACCAAGACGACCGAGGTCGACACCCTCAATAGACCCGGCTGGTATTTGAACCCAGATCTTCCCGGTGTTCATTAAAATATACCAATAAGACAATAACCAATTTTTATTTATTTATTTAGCACCGCGTCTTACTACCCGTTCGAGTTATGCGCTTAAGTTCTAATTACACTAATGGATTAGGAATTGGGAAGGTTGAATTTAGAGGAAGTGAACCCGCATTTGCGTGAAGGGAGAGTATAAAACCATTTAGGAAAAACCATCCCCCAGTTCACCCGACCGAGATTCGAACCTCGATCTCCCCGTCCTCGGCGGTCGAGCTCAACACGACTACCGCGTTAGCCAACTACGCCACCGAGGCGGGTAATAACCATTTATTTCAATATACAATGATAAATATAAAGCTTTAAATTTTTTTTCTCTGTATTTCTTCTAATCCAAGCCACCAATTTATTTTTTTACCATAAAACCCGCGATATCAGAAAGGTTGGTTAGTTAGTTAGACCATTCCACCACTGAAGCGGGTGAGTTCTGTGGTGAAGTAAAAACAAATAGTTTGATCCACGTGTTCAGGTAGTCTTCTCCAGCAGGTATAAAATAAACCTCGACCTTCCTTTGTAAAGTGTTTGCCAGCTTTTTTTTTTTCTTTCCTCCACCATTTTGATGGGCTAAGGGTCTTTCATTCAGCCATTGCTGTCATGTCTCTTTGTAACAGGGGGTCCCAAAAATGGACGTATCATCAAATAGTTTACATCTGTGAACATTTTCCAAAATTTCCAGTATAGGGAATGCTTTATAAGGTCAGTGTTTTCGCAGTTTTTATAGCAAAACTTTTTTTTGCCAAAATAAATCAAATATTGCTTCAGTAGAAACGTAGTTTAATTTTATCCACGTGGTGATATCAACAGTTGTCCGACACATTAGCTCAGTCGGTAGCGTGTCTGTCTACTGAGCTAAGGGTCCCAAGTTTAGTTCCCGGCAGACCCGAAAAATATATAGTTAGGGAAATGTGAGTTTCCTCTTTCACAGTGATATATTAACGGCCGGGGCTATGGGTGTTGTGTCTCTTCTAGTTTAAGTTAGTTTATAAGTCGCGTGCGGTCGACTTAGAAATGAATGAATACCTCAAATAAATTAAAATTTAAAAATAGTTATTGAATATCTGTCATGATCAAGTTAGAATTTGATGAGAAACGTTTTAAACGAAGAGAAAAAGTTGTTACTAAATTCCAGGACATCCTTGACAGATATTCACCAACTGTTATTACCATGTGAAAAAAAATGAACTTTATATTTCTCCTGGAGAATTATTTGATTTCTTATGACCAAAAAAAAGTTTTGAAATAAAAACTGCCAAAAAATACTGTCTTTAAATTCGCGTTCTCTTCACTCCCACCTTTATTTATAGTAATAACTGTAAATATTGGACGAGGTTGTTTTTGTAAACTATAGGTAACTCAACTATATTACATATAACGTATAACCCGAACGGGTAGTAAGACGCGGTGCTAATAATAATAATAACTATATTACAGACGAAACAATTCGTGCCCAAGTCGTCAATTAATCGCTGTGAAAAGGAAAAGCTTAATTTCACCAATACTATATATTTGGGCTTGTTATTAACCCTACAATGGTAAGGTGAATATTTTGGCCCTAAATGGTAAGGTGGGGTATGCCATACCCCAGTTAGAAAAAGTCATTAAAATAATACAAACGATTTTTTTAATAATATTTTTCGTTTAATATGCATCATGTAGGCCTATTATAGCCAAATATACTAAATACAAAGTTTCTCTAGAGTTTTTTTTACATAGAATAGATCACTCAGTACAATCCTGGCACAACATTGCCCGATGTTCCAAACACATGGGCTTCCTGCAATATTTACAGGTAAGTTTTGTTTTTCTGTCTTTTCCTCGTGGACAAATATGACACCTTTTCATTGTCATTGGTTGTTCATGATCCACTTGTGGTCTGAGTCCAGCCTCTGGTAGATTTAGTATATCCCTGATGTGGATCTTGATGGCTCTAGGAATGTTTCCAGATTGACTCCTCATTACTAGATGATCTCTTGTCAGGCTTGCACTTAGCTCTTTCAAAAAGTGACGTCGGTTATGTTTTGGATTACCTTTCCAGTCTGGATTAGCCAGTACAAACAATATATAGCAATTTACGCCACAATGATCAAGCATGGCAAATAACATCTGCATAGGCCATCTCTTATTTTTTCTGGATGTCGTAAATGTAGCACATAGTTTGTCAAAACAGTCAGTTCCTCCTTTATTTTTGTTGTACGCTATCACTATATCTGGCTTTCCTGTTTCATTATCAATTCCGTCATCGTGGTGCATGGATGATACTAATACGACATTCTTTTTCTTTTTGGGTGAGTATGAAATAAGGGTTTTGGTCTTGTCAAACCCAAAAACAGAAGCATTGATGGCCCTCTCTTGAAAAAACATAGGAGGAATTTCTGGCTTATTTTTGTTTAGTGTGCCTACCATTGTAATCTTATGGTCCTGCAGCATGCGGCCAACAAGTGGAATAGTGGTAAACCAGTTATCACAAGTTATATTTCGTTTGGAGCCTGATATGGTTTCACTTAGCTTACGCACGTAATACTCTGGTACCAGCTCGTTACGTGGGCGATCATTGATTTGTCCTGTGTAAGGTATTGCATCACACATATAGTAAGTTTTAGCATCATTCATCATGATTACCTTGATACCGTATTTGCCCGGTTTATTGGGCATATACATGAGAAAAGGGCAACGGACTTTGGTTGAAACCAATTGCTCGTCTATCGTTACGTGTGCACTAGGTGAATAATACTTTCTACAATTGGTAATGAAAATATCCCAAATATCCCTAATATGGGTAAATTTATCAACTACTACCCTTCTTGGTCTAGTTGTCTTATCATCAAATCGTAAGCAATCTGTCAAAAAGAGAAAACGTTTCATTGACATGGTCGCCCTGAATAAACCATTACCATAAATGTGTGACCATAACTCTTCTACATTTAGACTGCCACTTCGTAAAAGGCCAGCCAAATAAAACAAACCAAACAAAGCTTTGATTTCTACAACATTAGTTGGTCTAACAGTATAGTTGTCATAAGAATACCTTGCAGAGTTCCTTTCAATTTCTTCATTTGTATGAATAGATATTTTATTCAAAATATTTCCACCGAACAAGATACTCCATGCTTCTATCGGTTCCTTAACATTTTCTGCCCCTTGTTTGGGTCCCGGCCTAATTATTAATAAATTTTGTGCAAGAAGCCTACCTCGTCTGCTTGGACGTGTACAGCTCCAACGGAACCCATTCCGTCCATAGACAAAAGGTCCCAGTTGAACGTCTTCTGAATTCCTTGGTGCTAGCTCTGCTACTTGTTCTTCCACAAGACCGGCTTCTACATCTTCTTCTGGATCTGCAGGCTGTTCATCATCTTCATCGATTTGTTGCTCCATAACAGTTTCTGGTTCTTCATCAGCGAGCTGATGTCTTGGAAAGAAATCTTCTTCATTTCTTTCTAACAACTCTCGGATTTCATCGACATTCAGTCCAAGCGCCATGTCTTCTGAAAGTATATTAACTAGCTAGAGTATAATATATATATATATGGATAAATGAAGAAACCCTAATTAGTGTTTTTATATCACATATAGTAAGTAAAAGTAAAATAAATACGAGTAAAAATGTGTTTCTAAAATGGTAAGGTGGGGTACAATACACCCCATGGTGGTAGTTTGTTTACAAAAATAGTTCCACCTACCTTATAACAAGAAGTCAGGGCCCAGCACGTCATCCACTGTGAAGGTCAAACTCCAGACTGAATTTACATGGGTCGGACACAAAAGATACCCCCACCACTCAAGCCTGGCAACAAAAAGAATATAAGCTGGGGTGTGCAGTACCCCAGCTTACCATTCTAGGGTTAAGAGGGTACCGACTTTGTTCAGTATACATACGAGTTACTGTTCTCTCATCAGTTCATGTTCAGCCAATATCTTATAAAATACAGAGTTGAGACATTTCCGGGTTGCTACACTTCTGTATTTTTAAACGGCTACATATTTGTCGAAACAGAAAACGAAGTTGTGTCAATTCCGACTTTTTTTGTTCAACCAATCCGCTATAAAATACAGAGTTGTTAAAACTCCGAGTTTATAAAATTCTGCGCCCCGTACTGATCGAGCGAAGATTTTGAAAATTGCAAGTACAGTCAAATTTTCATTGAAAGGACCTTATGAAAGCTATAAAAATGGCTAAATCTTCTTTCACGTATCTATATATATTAAGCAGCCATAATTTTTATATTTTATATCAATCCTTCTAAAATAATATTGTTAATATAGTAAAAGGTTATCAATGTTGGCCGCAAAAAAATAGGGGTATGTATTTTCTAAAAGAGTGCTTCAAATGTACATTCGTAAGAAAATCAAGGTGTAGCTGTACTTTGTTAGGAAAATGTATGTAAAATACATCAAATAAAGTCTTGGAGTGTGTGCCTGACGCAAGCATAGCGGTGTCTATAACAACTTTTTAATATTGACTCGTGAAATATTTGTAGAGTGAACCATTCTTCCTGTCACCGGCATGGCAGTATACTTCACCGATCAGCCTTTTTGAAATCAGGTAAACAATCTTCCACCGCTTGTTGGCTACACTTAGCTTCAAATGTTATTGGTTGCAAAAAATATTTATTAAAAAATATAATTAATCCACTATTTTTTCTGCTATTACTGTAGATTCTTCTACACATACATTGTTTGTCATACCTAACACCATTCATGTATAATTTACTAAGAACAATAACACAACTAACCCACTCCGGTGGTCGCATGGTCTAATGTGCTACTCTCGTAATAGACTAGACTGCCATTGATGGGGAGATTGTGGTTCGATTCCGTTAGGGTTTACTGAAGGTGATTTTTCCTAGATGATTTCCCCCTCTCCACGCAAGTGCAGGCGCACTCCCTCTAAATTTAACATTCCTCGTCCTTAACCAATTAGCGTAATTAGTACACAGGCGTTTAGCTCGAATGGGTAGTAAAACGCGGTGCTTAAAAAAAATAACAATAAAAAATATTGAAATCACAGCAAGAAATATGAAAATATTGGATGACGTGCGTGAAACTGGTGGCCCTGTTTTCATCAAGATTATATTAGTTCTTCTATGCAGGGCCGCCTTTAGAAGATGGGGGGTGGGGAGGAGAAGAAGGGCTGGGCAAACGATAGTTAAGCCCCCCCACCCCTTTCTCCCATAAAATAATTAAAATACTTAACTTTTATTTAATGTTATTACAGTAGTTTGCACCTATATACTAATTTTCAGCTGTATAGGGTATAATAATGTCTGAAAAGGTAAAGATAATATGTATAAAAATACGGCTTCTGACATTATTACTTGTAAGGGTTGATTTCTTCACAACCCTTGTTAGATTTTCTTCCCCAATGAACTGTATCTGTATAAAGGTACATATAACAACTGTGCCAAGTTTGAATTAAATCGGTTAATTCGTTCCAAAGCTATCGTGAGACATAACTACAACAGGAGTTAGAAGTGAAAACTCCCTTAACTTTTTCAATAAAGCAAACCACATGATTGTTTTTTTATTTGTTTTTACACTCTTGACGATATTTGCTAGATCGCATGTACAAAAGACATACAAGAGCGCAAGCAAAAATATCCCACCCTAACTTTTATTTTTCCCTATCTCACCTAAGCAGGCGCGGTGCGGCACCGTTTTCACACCTCTAAGAACGGCCCTGGTTCCATTCTCTGCACTACTTCCCTTAAATGCTCGCTATGAAACTATTCCCCCCCC
>CABFWO010004180.1:0-14356 GCA_902155825.1 Timema genevievae | reverse complement strand
GACCCCACTGAAGTATTATTTTATTTAGAAAACCCCATACAGCCATGTAAATAAAATAAACTTTTTTCTCCTCCTCGCGTGAGGTGAGGCCTTTTCCTCTTACACTTAACATTTAAGTGAAGTTTTGGTGCTCTATAAATGTTTACAAGACTGTCAAATGTTTATAGCCAAAGTAACTATATTGCACATGGCATTCGCTTATAGGATCACAAAGACTAGGTTTTATTAAAAGGTTTTCTTGTATATTTTGAGGAAATACAAAGCTTGGGTTTTTGAGATGGTTAGTTCTGAGTTTTGATTGGTTCTCCTTTGCCGAACATCTCAGTCAGAGAGGATGAAATAGAGATGAGTTGAATTTTAGCGGGACAGCTCGTGCCGATAAGGAGGAAATCTTGTGACTGGCTTAGAGTTCGTCACGTGACTACTTTTCTGCACTTGTTTTTCGGCGAACGTGCTAATCCACAGTAAGGCCTCTCGAATCTCTACTGGTGGCTGTTTTCATATTAGACTTGTTGTCCTTTGTCTCACATGCCGACAAAAACTGGGAAACAGATCGTTATTCAATGGCACCCTCACACTGCTATTAAGGGTGCTGGGAGTATGGTAAGTAGTATCAGTCTTGGTTAGCTGGCCTAATCTATGGTCCGGCAGTGAAGACGTTTCTGCTTCGAAGCTGAAGAAACATATCTCAGCCCAGACATGTCGATCGTTATCAAAAGTATTAATGTCAAGTTCAGAGAATCATCTCTTGATTATATTAATGTTTTTTTTTAATATTCCTAAGTTTGAAATATATTACTAGACTATTATCTCTATATATGATTACCATTACTCACGGTGAAGCTGCAAGTGTAGTCAAATGCTATTTTTATTATTTAAATTGAAAAAATATATATGTACACGGGAACCGAACTCTGAACCTTTAGTTTTACGCCAATGCGTTGACCACTGAGCTATCCAGATGTCATCCGGTAATTATTTTCTCATATGCTGTTTGCCAGGGCCGCCCTAAGGTGTGTGAAAACGGTGCGGCTGCACAGGGCCCCACGATTTGGGGTAGGGGGGTGCGCGCTTGCTTAGGATGAAAGAGGGAAAAAAAGTTTGGGTAGGAATTTTTTTCTTTAGCGCTCGTAGCTAATAGCTCCCTGAAAAGGCGAGCTAGCAAATATCATCAGAGTGAAAAAACAAACACTGCTTCTAGCATTATTACGTGTCTTTATTATTTAGGGGATTTTCTGATACCTTACACGGCCGAAAATGGTTGTATAGCTGCCAACTACTGTAATAACATCATTAACTAAAGTGGAAACCCGCTTCGGTGGCCGCGTGGTCTAACGCGCTACTCTCGTGTTGGACTAGACTGCCGAAGACGGGGAGATCGAGCTTCGATCCCGGTCGGGTGCACTCAGGGTGGTTTTCTTAAATGGTTTTCTAACCACCTTCCACGCAAATGCATTTACTCTAAATCAAACCTTCCTAATTCCTAAACCATTAGTGTAATCAGTAGGCCTACATAAGCGTATAATCCGAACAGGTATTAAAGCGCGGTGCGAAAATAAAAATTGATTTTTTTTTTCATTTTTTAGGGGGGTGTAGTGGGTGAGGGATGAGGCAGATAACTGGGTGCCCTTTAATCGAAGTTTGCCACTGCCCACGTCTGCTAAGGGCAGCCCTTGCTATTTGGGGAAAAAACTTAACCCAGGACCCAGGTTCGATCCTAAAAAGCCTCTATATTTGTCTTATGTTATTTCATATTATCTAGATAGTACATTCTAGATTCAAAGATTGGGTGCTTAGTTTGGTAACCACTTAGTTTTGGCTTACAAAGTACAATTTATTAAAAAACTAAATTACATTCGTCATTCAACCACTAATACGTATTATTGGTCTATTTGGAGAACCTTGTACACCCAAATTTTCATAGGAATGGCCATTATCTGACGGTTAGAAAAGCTTTTATGTTTATATTTATGTATTCATACGTCAAGCCATGAGATCTTAGGCCCTCACCTTTGATAGAATTATCAATACCTATAAAACAACACTAATAAGTAGTAAAATATGTTAAAAGCAACAAAGAAAGTGTCTATTTTTAAAAAGCTCTTAACACTGTAAAATTTAGGCTTTGCTTAAGATAAGTTTTTTTTAACGGGTACATGTGTTTAGTAAAATTATTAGATAGTTTTAATAGAATACAAATTCCATTTGAAAATAGCAAGCTTTGTAAATGTTCTACTCATTGTAAGGGTTCATCCATAAACCACGTAACAATGTTAAGGGGGGGGGGGGTGAAGGGGTGAGCTCTAATGTATGCATCGTGTTACATGGGGTGGGGAAGGAGTACATCGGTGTTACACTAATCTTATAAGCCTACCTAAATTATACTGTTAGAAAAATTAATGTTTCTGCTTTCACCGTTGATAAACATACTTATAACTTCCTATTTTAAGTAGACTTGTATTAAATCTGAGTCGCTCCTTAAGTGACACATAAGCTTCCTTATGAAATAATGACATTCACTCTTGATATGAAAAGTTACGTAACACCGGTTGGGGGGATGGGTCTACGTTAGGTTACATGAGGTGGAAGGGGGGTGAAAAGAGGTAAGTAAGGTAAGTGTTAAGTTATATTTTATGGATGACCTCTTTAAGTATGAAGTACAATTTTTTGGTGACTTTCTGAAGAACCAAAATAGCTCTTGATCGACAGTAAGAGCTCTACGAAAATCTCTACTTTGAAATATATGTCACCTAAACTTTGGAAGGTCGGCTCGAGGGGAAGAGAGAAATAACTTTATTTAACCATCTACCTTGAAGCAATTTAAATAATAAAAACCAGCACAAAATTGGTGTTGTACACTCAATTTAGAAGTAGCAACCTTACCTTGACGGGATTACACTATGACGTGGCTCATATGATAACGCCATACCGGTCAAAGGTAAGAAGGTTACCTTTCAAGTTAAACGGAGTATACGTACTTTGAATTTTATGACTCCAATAATCTACTCGTCTAGGTTTTGAATAAGAATAGGAGCATACATTATTAATACTCTCAGAAGAGGGTTGAACCTTAAAAACACCCTCCTCTTCGTCGGGGTGGCCCTGAAGTAAAGTTATTATTTTATTCCAGCGTTTTAGTGCAGGTACGGATCGTGTCGCAAGTCAGACAGCCGCACGTGACCGACACCAAACTTGCAGAATGGGCCGCTGGAGAGAGGTCGTTGAACCCGATACGGACTGATACACAACGCCCTCCTTCCCCTCTTGTGGTTTGCATCATCTGGATGCTGCGCGCGCTCTCTCTCTTTCAGTATGTACCCGCTGGGTCTCGCCTAATATTCTTTCTCACGCTTCGGCTGCAAATGGTCCCAACGTCTGGTCGACAGTGTGCACAACCCATGCACTCTTGCGCTGTTTGTATTGATGTACTGAAACAAGCCTCCTCCTCCTCCTCCTCCCCCGTACCCCTCTTGCCACACCCTCCCCCTCTATAAACTTGACCTCTATGAACTTGATACTCGCACACTTCCAACTTGCTTGCATCACCTCTTTATTGACATAGTTTATATTGATGCGACTCTAGGACTGTTATCAGAGTCGCAGATACTGGATATCTTGGTATTAGCCAGTTATCTGGGTAACAGATGCGAGCAATGACTTTGTAGACATGTTGGGGACTGAGCTTTATTCAGGGGGTAGAGGGGTGATTCGGGGTCTATATAGAGCTTATAATTGTCATAGGAAGGTCCTTTTCTGACAGGATAGTTACTAGATCTAATTTCATATATTCACACGTTAAGTCATGTGATATGCAGCTACTGAACCTAGGACTGCAAGCTGTAAAATCCAGGATAAATAAAAAAAAAGGACAATGTATTTAATAAAAAGAAAGTTTTTGATTATTTACGTATTTATTATGTTAATAAAATCAGTCACATTTCTTAACAAATACTCGTAAACGTAAATTATAATAAAAATCTAAAATTATTTCTAAGATAAAATTCACTGCGTGGACGTTATTTTTTGAACTAAAGTGTGTAAAGTGTTAGCCCTGTTGGACACTGATTAAAAACCCGCCCAGACGGATGGCAAACATGTCTGTAGCGGTCGTATTTTGTAACTATTATATTTTACACATCCCTTTGATCAATCATTAAATATAATTAGATATAATCCAACGTCAAAATGTTTCTAATTTACATAATATTTCGCAGTAAATATCTACGTGATGAGACATTCTTCTGCCTCCCTCTATCGGCCACCCAGACAAAATCTTCTCGAAGGACAAGGTAGGAAAGACAAGGGACGAATGCATACTGTCACTAGAACATTCTAGAAGCCAAATCTTAGTAAACAACCCTTTGGAAAACGTAGGTGACGACACTCGCGTAATAGTCGCAGAGCATTCAAGACCTACTTTCGTCAAGAGAAAACATATTTTTTCATTAATACCTAATCTAAAACCAGGACCATAATTATTCCGAATCGGTCACTAGATTGGACCAAGTCTTGGTGCAATCGCATTTTAATCATCCCAGTTCCCTAAGAAATGAAATAGCAGCACGTGTGATATTGGCTCACATATTCACCCTGTTCAATACAGCAATAACGCTGAATAAACACTTCGTTAAAAACATAAGTGATTTCAATTATTGCCTGATAAATAATTTCCACAAAGTACAATCCCCGCATGTAGTGAGTCCATGAATCGCGAACCCAAATAAAACATTAAAAAAAGTTAAGTCCACGGGGCATGAACTGTGAGATATAACATTACAATTTGATAGATATGATCTATATATTAATAAAATAGTAAAATATTGACCGCTTAACATTGTTTGTATTTTTTAAGAGCTTCTTTTTCATGAATTATTGGAAAACATTACATATTTGTTTTGTTCTGGATCCACATTCATTTAAGTGGCAAGAAGGGATCGTCTCAAGAAATTAGTTTTGAAAAAAATCTGTTTGGAATTCAAACCTTAGTAATTTTACTAAATAAATTAAATTTAGCTCTGCGTCTTATTAACCGTTCGGGTTATACGCTTAAGTACTAATTACGTTAATGGGTTAGGAATTGGGAAGGTTGAATATAGAGGAAGTGAAGCCGCATTTGCTTGGAGGGAGAGTGGAAAACCATTTAGGAAAAACCACCCCCAGTTTACCCGACCGAGATTCGAACCTCGATCTCCCCGTCCTCGGCAGTCGAGCTCAACACGACTAGCGCGTTAGCTAACTACGCCACCGAGTCGGGTAGTAATTTTATTGATCGCCTTGAATAGTAACGAGGCTTACGGTTATGCTATATTTCAGATAGTTTTCTTGAATACCTTTCTCTACAAATATTTTTGAACTCTGAATTAAAAATAAATACTGAAAACGAGTAAAATAAAAGACCATTTGTGTGCCTTCCTCGCAGAGAATAATTTAAAAGCCAGTAAACTCAAGTGATGTGGAAAAAGAAACATGCAAAATAGTAATATTTTACCTTATATTTTGTCAAGATCAAAATTGAACTTCTTTATAAAGGTGTGGCTTCATGACAAATAAGAACGGTACTAACTAGGCTTTGAGCAAATAACCACTTTATAAAAATAATATGTATATTACGGGAAATATAAGTGTTTTCGATTATTATAAATGCTCATTTTGAAAGTCATTATCTTAATAAAATTCTAAGGCCGTCCTATCTTCTGCCATTATACGTGTCTAGTCTAAGCTTCATTGCATGCCAGAACATGTTGCTTACCGTCTTGTGTTTCATCCCCTCAACTGTGTCTTGTATGAAACCAAATGGCGTAGTGCAAGGCCGGTGGGGATCCGGATGCTATCGGTTTTCGACACGTGTGGGACAATCCTGCCAAATGCTACCCCCACAACTCCAGATCGAGTTTCTCCCTGGAAGATACGCCTACCTCAATTCCACTTTTATCTTGCCAAGTTCCCTAAAGTGACAACATTTCACATAATGTATGAGGAACCTTAAGATGGGGTGCTAGTGAGCGCGAATTTAGTGCGCTTATTTTGCAGTTTTTATAGCATAAACATTTTTTGGCCAAAATAAATCAAATTTTTCTTCTATAGAAACATAGAGTTTAGCTTTCTGCACGTGCTAATCTCAACAATTTTTGAATATCTGGCATGAGCATGGTGGCATTTGGTGACAAACTTTTTAAATGAAGAGAAAAAGTTGTCACTAAATTCCAGGACACATCTGACTGACTCAAGGACTGTTGAAATTAGCATGTGCAGAAAACTAAATTCTATGTTTCTATAGAAGAGAAATTTGATTTATTTTGGCCAAAAATGTTAATGCTATAAAAACTGCAAAAACACTTCCCTAAACTCACGCTCACTAGCACCCCATCTTAAAGTGGAGATTCTCGCCACCCGCTTTCTAGGTTTCAATCGCATTCACACGACGACGGCTCTATACCTGGGACGTTAGTTGGATGTGATTCTTTTGTGGACATTTTCTATATTAAATTTGGTTTACTTGGTGAATCCATTGTTTTTACGGCGGAACTATACGCCATTTAAAAAAAAAGTGTTTTGTATACAGTAATTGTGATCGTTCTGTTTCATATTCACAGATTCCGTGAGTGCTCTGTTGGCATTGTCCACTTTGTACTCTGGGAATCCCCATGTGCGATACACGAGCAAATGTTTAAAATGGGCGAGCCGGGTGTGGTCTCTCAGTTAATGAACTGATGAATGAACTGGCGGACTGTATGAACTGGAAGATTGACTACAAAACTTGACTATAAAGATGGTCCTTATCAGCCATATGCAGGATACCTCCCAAAATTAATGTTTTAGCAACGGCCCAAGTTGGATTTGTAAAAGTTGTGTGCATCGATCATTCAAGTGATCTTTATAGAAATGTACACCAACACATCGAACTGAAATTACAACTAAGCCATTTGAGATGTTTTTATGGAGCCTCAATATTATGATGTAGAAGTTTGATAAAACTAAAATATGAGTACAACTTCACTTTAATATCATTATTATACTTTTTTTTATATATTTCCGATGACGGGGAGTTCTGGGTTCAAATCCCTTTCGGGTGTACTGAGGGTGGTTTCTCCAAGGTTTAATTAATTTATTTGAAGTATTTAACGTGCACTTTCTAAACCCACTGATTATATCAGCAAACGAGAATTTTTATGAGCGAGAACGAAAGGGCCTAACCATTTTACTAGGAAAGGTATTTTTTTTCACGCATCTTCGATGGCTCTTTAACATGCCACAATCGACATGGGACCGATGGCTCTACTTGCCTTCCAAAAGAGGTTGTGCTACAGATTTGTATCGCTCAAGAAAAAACCGTGGACCCCGGCTGGGTTTGAATCCACGAATATCGGGTCCTGAAGTGAGCACTACCCCAAGACCACAGAGTTTGACTTCTCCAAAGTGGTTTTCCACTCTCCCTGCATTTAAATGCGAGTATAAATCCTCCAAATTAAACCTTACTCATCCTTAACCCACTAGCGTATCGGCGTACAACCCGAACGGGTAGTAAGATCTGTTGATTAAAAACTCATCTCCGAACTGATTATCAACACATGACTTACAAACTAACTTAATTCTACAACAGACCCGATCTCCGAGCCGTTAATTCAACGCTGGGAAAGGAGAGACACCAACTTTACCAATAAGAAGAGTTCTGGCAGTGACAGGAATTGAACCTGGGACCCTGCCGTGGGTATAGATTAAACCGTTGGAATAGCGTGGCAAAAAAAGAGATATCGAAATGCAGCGTAATAACAGGAATCTTTTATGTAAACAAATACAACGTTTGGTACATTAGTAGGATTTTATAGAGTAGTACAAAACATCCGTATTTCTTGTTGCTGCAATTCTTTCTAGTTATTTAAACAATGTGTGCTTTAAAAGTAGTGTACAAAGAACGTATTCAGTTAAAATTTACTGGCTTTTGCCCCTCTCAAATAAACTTTGCGAGCAGGGAAGTAAGATATTGGGGGTGGAGTAGCCGTGGCTAGTAGTATAGTCATGTAGTGGGGGTGGACTGGTAATACAGTTAGCGCAGGTAGGAAGTGTAGCTGTGGCTATCAGTATAGTCTTGTAGTGGGGGTGGACTGGTAATACAGTTAGCGCAGGTAGGAAGTGGAGCCGTGGCTAGCAGTATAGTCTTGTAGTGGGGGTGGACTGGTAATACAGTTAGCGCAGGTAGGAAGTGGAGCTGTGGCTAGCAGTATAGTCTTGTAGTGGGGGGTGGACTGGTAATACAGTTAGCGCAGGTAGGAAGTGGAGCTGTGGCTAGCAGTGTAGTCGTGTAGTGGGGGTGGACTGGTAATACAGTTAGCGCAGGTAGGAAGTGGAGCGAGCAAGGTCGCTGGACCGTGAAGGCTGTCCACACAATCAGGCCATTCACCCCGCCATGACTCAACTTCGGGGACCGGAGTGCGCAAGCGCAAACACTTTTTGTACCTATCGGTTCATCTCGTGACATTTCGCAAAACTTGAATGAGATTATGAGAACGTCTAGTTTTGTCTTTAAAAAAAAAAGTATGATTGCATTTTTCAGTTACAAATGATTGTAAAAATAAATTTACTGGACAAAATATTTAATTTTCCCCACATATTTAGTGAATTGTGGAGAGATACATCTTTTTAGTTTTTTTACTTTTGTTTAGATTGTATAGTAGGATTCTGGTAATAACAGTGTCTAACAGTTCATTATCAAGACTATTTTCATAATACGTCAAGTCATGTGACCTTCAGATGACAAATAGATATCTTTAAGACTATAAACATGTTATAATGCTATCATTGTTTACTGCAAATAAAATGTGTTTGGATTCTTTTATACGGTTCTTCTAAAACCATTTTATATCTACTGTTCACTTTTCATAGGAAGAATTATAAAATACAAACGTTTTTGTGGTCAATATTGGTAACATTTTATTATATTACTAATGTTATTTTATAGGTATTGATAATATCTATCAAAGTTTACAGCTGTATATCATGTGACTTGACGTATGAAAATTTGAAAGTAGATTTAGTAACTTTTTTTAGCTGTCTTCCTATGAAAATTGGACTGAGTGTAATCTTTATGGTATGTATAAAAGGTTATTGGACGTTTTGGTGAGTGGCCTGCTATTGGGTAGAATTAATTTTATCCTTCATCTTCATTAATACTACATAATATTTTAGCTTAACATTTTTTTCTATTGAAATATACTCTCTTTGACACAATTTAATAGAGTTAATGTAAGGAAGAAATTAAACATCATCATCAATGGAAGCTTTCGTGGATTTATTCACCTGCAAGTCAAATCTTCCCGTTTCTCGGTTAGAAACATATATTTTACAACAGAAGATTACTTTTTCAATAAACTTTGTGGGCCACAACAAAAAAAGACATCGCGGGTCGCCAGTTGGTAACCCCTGGATTAAAGGGTTCAAGGATTCCGAGTCTCATCCCTAGTTAAAAAGCATAGTTCAAAATATACAAACAACATTCTTTGTTCAGACACCAGACAAATACATTGTTTTTGTGACATAGCACATCCAATTATTATTATTATTATTATTATTATTATTATTATTATTATTATTGCCGCGTCTTATTACCCGTTTGGGTTATACGCACTTACGCTAATGTGTGATGGTAGGGTGATTGTGAGATTGAAATGGAGGACCTACAGTTTAACGTGGGATCCGAACCACGGTGGAGGCCGGGCATTCCTCACATTCACAAGTTGTGATTAATACAAGTCTTGTCAAAGGTGAAGGATGGATTTGGCAATCAGATAAATCTGTGCCGGGACCGAGGATTGAACCTCGACCCCAGCACAGAAGTCAGACATCTTACCGCTGGACCACCAGGTCACCCCACCTCCAAATAGGAGTCGTTAAAATTGGCTTGGATGGATGCAAAGTACATTCACTTTGTTCCAACATTTCCTGTCGTTTTGTAATTTGTTATTGTTCCTTCAATGATCTCGCAGCTTGTTACGTGTGATACACACTCTGGTGGATGGAATCTGGATGCACTTCCCTCGACACTACCCATGGGATTGATCTTTCAAATTGACACGGATACCTTTTTACGAAGCGCGACAGCCTGACAGCACACCGTACATCTGGTTAACGGGAAACCGATGACTTGTATTCTCTCCTGCTGGTTCAGTCACGATGTTTCTACTACTCCAATCCCTGCGCCGTTGTTCCGCTGACACACATACCCAGCCAGCGTGTTAGTGAAGCAGTGTGGCGACTTTCTACAAGCCCCCTCCCCGCCACTTTATTACTCCGTATCGTCTCCTTGTTTCCACTTCTCTTCTTTGTTACTTTACCTGCCATTATTCTTGGCTTCTCCGTTTAATATTTCTTTTACGAGTCATCACTCTTCGGCCCCCTCTTTTCATTCTCTTTACCTGACATCATTCTTAGCTCCCTTCTTTTCATTCCCTTTACCTGACATCATTCTTAGCTCCCGTCTTTTCATTCCCTTTACCAGACATCATTCTTAGCTCCCGTCTTTTCATTCCCTTTACCTAACATCATTCTTAGCTCCCGTCTTTTCATTCCCTTTACCTGACATCATTCTTAGCTCCCGTCTTTTCATTCCCTTTACCTAACATCATTCTTAGCTCCCGTCTTTTCATTCCCTTTACCTGACATCATTCTTAGCTCCCTTCTTTTCATTTCCTTTATCTGACATCATTCTTAGCTCCCTTCTTTTCATTTCCTTTATCTGACATCATTCTTAGCTCCCGTCTTTTCATTCCCTTTACCTGCTATAACTCTTTGCTCCCCTCTTTTCATTTCCTTTACCTGACATCATTCTTAGCTCCCTTCTTTTCATTCCCTTTACCTGACATCATTCTTAGCTCCCTTCTTTTCATTCCCTTTACCTGACATCATTCTTAGCTCCCGTCTTTTCATTCCTTTTACCTGACATAATTCTTAGCTCCCTTTTCATTCCCTTTACCTGCTATTACTCTTCGCTCCCCTCTTTTCATTCCCTTTACCTGCCATCACTCTTCCTTTCCGAAAATTGAGCCCAAAATCAATCAAAGAAATGTAATTTAAAAATGGCATAATGCACCAACTAAACGAAAAATTTGGGCGGGTAAAAATGGCATAATGTACCCATAAAACGAAATTATTGTGGTTATAAATGGCATAATGTACCCATCAAATAAAATTTGAGTGAGTACATTCCCACCCCCGGTTATTGCTCCATTGTTTGACGCTAAACCTCCAACCTCTTTGTTTACTTCTTGAAATGCGCGAGCTTATTTGCGGCCACTCGTGTATTACGTCCGCACGGCTCACTGGGGTCGGTGGCTCAATAGATAAGAGAATAGCTTCGGTCGGGCATTTAGTTTATCGTACCTCTGAGCTCTGGCAAGTAGTATTCTTTTTCTAAATCGAACTACTCATCTTAATATAAGTTGATTTAAATTATGCTTACAACGGATGAAACCCAACTTTGGTATTATATAGCCGTTCAACGGGGTACATACTTAAATCAAATTAAATATAAATTAAAAATTACATAAAATGGATTTCTTTGTCTAGATGTCATTTTTCGACTATATACAATTAAATCATTTTTCCCATTTTATTTATATAAACGTGAAATAAAGCTATTTTCTGTTAAATGTTTGGCATGAATGTTTCTTTATGTACAGTGTAGTGATATGTTCGAACAGTTCGACCTGAAAATTATATATGCATATGTTAAGGTAACGACCGTAAGTAGGACATATACTTAATGAAAAATACATGCGAAAAATATGTTAGAAAATGAGCTTTATATCCCATTAAATATGTTGATGAACGAATTGTTTGAACAGTGTCTTATTCTAAGAACAATACCTAATTGGTTTGTCCTACTCGAGTAACCAAAGGAGGGACTTTAAGGGGCAAAGGCCCTCAACGGGTGGAGGCTATGCAGGTCTGGGAATCTTGGCACGGGTCCACCCAGCTTCGTTGCCTGAATAAACACAGAATAAACATAGATTTTAAAAATGTACCTAAGCACTAGAATGGTGGTGAGTGGTTAAATATTTCTTTGTGTGTTTATTTTGGTCTTGTTAAAATCGTAAATAAAGCAGTTTTTTTTTTATTTATAGACATTGACTTTTGGTTTGGTGAAAATGGTTTCAATTGTTTTAACTGGTTTTGTACTAACTTTGCGTGTGTACCATTTGCGTTATTTTATATATGAATTAAAAAAATATTATTTTAAATTTTAAACTCATTTTTTTAATATGTATTTTTGTGTGTGTTATTTGCATTATGAATTACGTTCGGCTATAAATTTAGTTGAAAAAGTGATTGGTGCCCGCCGCACTACCGTTAGTTTTGAATTTGCTCTAAGGTACAAAAAGGTTGGGGAACTCTGCTCTATGGCATTAGGAACTAGGAACACTGTTACAGAAAAATTAGGAAAAGAGAACTATCTTCGTCCACCAAAGAGCGTAAGAATCAAATTCAATTTCAAAGATCTGAATTAAAAAGTATAAATTTGCTTATATCTAAGAAAGTATTGTTTTTATAAAAAATATATTTCATATAAAAGATTGTATTATTTAATAGTATTACAACATTACAATGATAAGTCATGTTCACGAGAAAATGAGAACTGCCATCTTGTTTATAACGATAAACAGTGTATAGATATTGAATTTAATCGAAATCGTTAGATCTAACTCCGAGAAAGTGAATTTATTCACTTTTACCTTTTAGTAAACTACCCTTCAGAAAGTCATGAAACGTAGACATTTATCAAAATCTCAAGTTCGATTTTTAGGACAATCACAATACTTTTTCTCCGAGGTGTTGAGTGAAAGTAAAAATTATTGGTAGCACGTGTTGATAATTTTTCTAGACTAAGTTACAAATTGCTGATGTTTTAAAATTGAAATTTCTGTTATGGTAAGTTTTTATCTGGATTGTATCTTGCATCCCCTAGTAAGGACGTTGTGAAATCTCTTCTCTAGAAGATAATTAGATGTCCTCCTTAGCTGGCTTCGCAGACCACACGTTCCTTATCTCTAAATGCTCGGTAGAGTATCCCTATGTCCTGTTTAATTTTTGCACGCTTTCACTGAAACAATCTGTATGTACGAATGAAATCGCAATTTCTTAGTAGCCGTCAATGTACTATGACAAAAATCTAACTAAATAACACGGCCAAAAGTCGGTTGATCCGAGAGATAAATCCACTGAGCATACAACATACTTTGTTTAACAAGCTCCCCTCCACGATTATTTATTATTAAAAGATGGTGTTTTGCTAAATACATAGTGATCTGTATTCGTGCTTAAAATATAGAATTATCACTTAACAGTTAAGTTTGTCATAGCTACTCATGTTTTTATTTCCTTTTTACAAATATGTGTTTATTTTTTATAGTGTGTATTCATCTTGTTGCTCTTCTTGCTAATAAAAGTTGGAGTGTGTGTTTATCCTTGAGATCTCCCTGCATATTAAAACTAGATAGTGTTTGTATTTATCCTGGAGGTCTCCCTGCATATTAAAACTAAAGATTGTTTGTGTTTATCTTAGAGGTCTCCCTGCATATTAAAACTAGATAGTGTTTGTATTTATCCTGGAAGTCTCCCTGCATATTAAAACTAAAGATAGTTTGTGTTTATCCTAGAGGTCTCCCTGCATATTAAAACTAGATAGTGTTTGTATTTATCCTGGAGGTCTCCCTGCATATTAAAACTAGAGTGTTTGTGTTTATCCTGGAAGTCTCCCTGCATATTAAAACTAGAGTGTTTGTATTTATCCTGGAAGTCTCCCTGCATATTAAAACTAAAGATTGTTTGTCTTTATCCTAGAGGTCTCCCTGCATATTAAAACTAGAGAGTGTTTGTGTTTATCCTGGAAGTCTCCCTGCATATTAAAACTAGAGTGTTTGTGTATATCCTGGAAGTCTCCCTGCATATTAAAACTAGAGTGTTTGTGTTTATCCTAGAGGTCTCCCTGCATATTAAAACTAGAGAGTGTTTGTGTATATCCTGGAGGTCTCCCTGCTGATTAAAGCTCGCTTATGTATTTCAGTGGAGGAGATGGACCAGTACCTAGACTACATTGGGGGCCCGGCGGGGGCCTTGGCCCTCACAGGAGTAGCCGCGGCATCTGCCTTTTACCTTGCCAGCAGGCCCAGTCCCGAGAAACCTCTAGTGGAGCTCACCTGCCAGAGCAAGCTGCTTCCGGTGAGTTCAATACAACCTCACTCATACTAATAGGAAAGAGTATTACACTAATTATTTTTTTTTGAGGCCCGTCGACACAGTGAGGTCATTAGGGCCTTTAAAATTAAATAAACACAGTAAAATCCCCATTAGGGACGAGACACAT
>CABFWO010004179.1:0-70196 GCA_902155825.1 Timema genevievae | reverse complement strand
GTTAATTTTATTATTGTAAATTATTATTCATGATTTGTGTGGGCTACTTAGTCTATACAGTACATATACAATAATTAAGATTGGTTCAAATATTTTTAAAATCAAGTAATACATTCTTTTACAAAAAAAAATAGATAAGCCGCCTATCACATTTAAAATCAAAACGGTATTTCTAGTATTTTCACTTTTTTCCTTCTTTCATCCCATTTAGGGCATACAGCAACTATAATAAATTTTTCCTTCTAGAAAATTTATGTGATTCATTTCTCATCCTTTTTACAAATAATTCTTAAACATGTGTTTATCTTGCACAATAAAATATGCCTTCAATGACAAATTACCACTCTTCATTTCTAAAATTTTCTCTAAAACCAAATTTAATGCCTTTATAATTATATTTATAATCTATTAGGTGTATGGAAAAATGAAAATTTCCTCTGGAAAACCTGGAAAACACAGGGAATTTTGTAATAAGAAAATAGTGGCAACCCTGTGCAGAGGAGGTATGTGGGAGGACAAGTGATAAGAGGAAGTGTAAGGAGACACCCTGGTGGAACTAAAGGGTGAAGGAATCAGTAGAAGAGAAGAATAAAGCATTCATAAGGAGTTTTAAGAATAGAAATGAGGAAACAGAGGAAGAATATAATGAGAAGAAGAAAAGAGCGAAGCGAGCTGTACAGGAATCGGGAAGGCTTGGATGCATAAATGGATGGAAATGCTGGAATGGGACGTGGAAGGAAGTAAGAAGGTGTTTTATAGCCAAGTAAGAAACAGGAGAGAGAGAAAAGACAAGAATGATGGATGAAGAAGGAAGAACGTTCAAGACAGGAGGGGAAGAAAAGGAACTATGGATGAGATATTTTGAGAAAGTGTTCAACCCAGAAGAGGAAAGGAATGAGAGAATAAAAGAGAAGCAGGAAGAAATAGAAGAGGACGAGTAAAGAGTTCCAATATGGAAAGAGGTGGAGGACACATTAAAGAGGATGAACTAAATGTGGACATGATAAGGGCAGCAGGTGAAGATTGTATACAATGGTTATACAGTGTGCTGAGAGTGGTTAGGAAGGAGAATAAGGTACTGGAAACCTGGAAAAAGGGAGTTATACCTATTTTCAAGAAAGGAGACAGGAAGAGGTGTAAAAATTATAAGGGGATAACGCTGATATGCCACTGTACAATAATATATGAGAAGATTCTGGAAAGGAGACTAAGAAATAAAATGAAAGCAAGGTGGAGAGAGGAACAGTACGGATTTAGGGAACAGAGGTCTACAATAGCCTTAATCTTTGCCATACAACAGCTGATGGAAAGAAGGTATGAATATGGGAAAGACTTGGTAATGATATTTATGGATGTGGAGAAGGCATATGATAGCGTGGATAGAAATAAAGTTTGGAAAGCGATGGATGAGTGGTAATGAGAGTGAAAAGCATGTATTAGGATAACAGGAGTTGTGTTAAAACGGAGAGTGGAAAGACTGAGTAGCTCCAAATAAAAAATGGAATGAAGCAGGGGAGTGCCCTCTCACCACTACTATTTGTAATGGTAATGGAAATGGTCATGAACAAATTGGCAGGAAAACTTGGGTAGGGAAAAAATGAAAGCCATGATGTTTGCTGATGAATTGATGATATGGGGGAGAAGGAAGAAGTACAGGAACAACTACAAAAATGAAATGATCAGGTAAAAGAATGTGAAATGAAGTTTAGCATGGCAAACTGTGAAGTGATGGTAATGACAAGGAATTGGGTAAAGCCTAATAAAGCTATAAGGTTGGATGGAGTAGATCTGAGAAAAGTACAGAATGTAAAACATCTTGGAAGCATGATTAAGGAGAAAGGTCGAAGTAAAGAGGATTTAATGAGAAGATGTGAGCAGGGAGAGTTGTTTATAGGCATGTAAGAAACCTGCTATGGAGAAGAGAATTCCCTTTGAAGTGTAAGGAAATATTGTACAGGGCGTACTTTGTACCTATTGTCACATATGCAGCAGAAACATGGACAATGTATGTAAGAGAGACTAAGAAAGTGGAGGCCATGGGAATGAAGTATGTGAGGAGTATGTTAGCTGTCACGAGGAGAATTAGGATTAGGAATGACGTTAACCAGGGAGGAGATGGGATACAGGGATTATATGAGATAGTAGAGGAAGTAAGACTGAGATGGTATGGACATGTAATGAGGATGGAAAACTATAGGATAATGAAGAAAATATTGGAAATGAAGTCTGTGGGGAAAAAACCGCAGGGGAGGCCAAGAAAGAGATGGGAAGAGCAGATAATGGAAAGTGTTCAAGTGAAAGGAGAAGAAGGGAAGAAATTAAAGGAGCAAGAGTGGTGAAAGGATAGAGGAAGATGGAAGCATTTTACAAAATTGACCCGGCCAGAGGCTGGAAACAGTTGATGATGATGATTAATCAATAAAATTGTTATTTGTTAACTAATACCACTTTATCAACTCTTATCTTGACTACTTGATGTGTAGTTGTTTACACAAAACATCAAGTTACTATTATTATTTTTTAAACTTTAAAGTTTTCTTTCTTAGTTAATTAATTTTATTCTTTAATGTTTTGATTTGTATGGTGCATTGTAGCCAACCCAACCACTTCCTACAGATAAAACAAGAATTTTATATCAAATGGTAGCTATACATTATGTGGAAAACATGTTTTTCTTAAATGATTTATGGTATTTATATTTTCTATATTATGTGCTTCATGTTGTAGCCTTGCTCAGAACCATAACCTGATGACCAAGGTCCATGAGAATGTGTCCAAGGACAAGTTCTTGGTGATATCGAAGCAGTTCTCACTATGGGATGAGGTGAAAAAGCTGGCGGCATCTGGTGGCGCTAACGAGAAGTATGAGCTGATCCCACCTACACCGCCAGAACCAGAGGTGGAGGAGAAAGAGCAAGAGATTGCTTCGTGAGCTAGCATGGTTGTTGCAAATGTATCTGTGCGTCTGTGCTATGTACAAAATAAGACGGTTCTTGGCCATATTGAAATCTCCATAGATAAAATGTGTAGCCTGTTCAGGAAATATTAGCTAGACCTATCTTTATAATTTGTTCTGTCATGGTGCTGTGAAGCTTTTATATTTCCCACTCACATACCCTTTTATTGAGGTTAGAAATAAATGTTTAAATATTAATTTTCATGGTATCTTCTGCAAAATGCACTAATTTAGACTTTTTATTTTCATTATATATACTTATAAAGTCATAAGCTTAAAACTTAATAAAATATTTTAGCAACATTTACAGAGTTGTTTAAAAAAAAGTGCAAAATTAGACCTATTAGAAGAAACGAGTGTAGACAATCTAACCGTGGAAATGATAAGAGCTGCAGGTGAAGTAGGTATACAATGGTTATATAGGGTGCTGAGAGTGGTTAGGAAGGAGAACAAGGTATTGGAAGACTGGAAAAAGGGTGCTATAATATTTATTTTCAAGAAAGGCGACAGGAAGAGGTGTACAAATTATAGAGCAACAAAGCTGATGTGCCACTGTACAAAAATATAGAAGATACTGGAAAAGAGAATAAGAAATGAAAGGAAGGTGAAGAGAGGAACAACATGGATTAAAGGAACAGAGGTCTACATTAGACTTGATCTTTGTTATATGACAACTGATGGAAAGAAAGTATGAATTTTGGAAACACTTAGTAATGGTATTTATGGATGTGAAGAAGGCATATGATAGTGTGGGTGGACATAAAGTTTAAAATAGAGCTGGACAGATCAGCCCTTTGCCAACTAGTTAGATGCCTATCAGTTCTTGCTATTCACTGGTGGATGCCTATCATTTAGTTTATTTTCTTTACAATATTACAAAGGTAGTACAAAAAACACAAATAATCATTCATATTATTAGGGGTGGGACCCCAAAATCCTTAGGAAAAAAATATCAATTTTTCAAGTGAAATTGGTTTTAGAGTTCTAACACTGTTTATTGGTGGTTCAGAATCAATTATAATTATAGGATGAACTTAACAACCAGACCCCAGAACATTAATTTAACACTTAATTGAATGTATGAATGCTAAAATGAATGGATTCTCCATTACACTTGACAAGACAATCACTTCCCTGTCGCCTGTTGTCTTATACCCAGTTTAAAATCGATGAGTCATCACTGCCTGACTTTTAGCCTACATAGTTCAGAAGATCGTGTGAGAATAATCTGGTTTAAAATGCCCAGTTGATTGTGTCATGATCAGATGGTAGTCGACATCTGCCCATCCATAGTTTAAAAGTTGACATTGTAAACACAACATGGTATACTAATTTTTGGGGCAAATCATCCATCGTCTTGGATCCAGTTTTCTTATTATTATACTAAATAGTAAATAGTCTACCAGTCTAAACAAACACTATCATTACATCTAGTCAAAGTCCTTAATAGTTCTGCTTTTGTCAACTGTAACATTTGAAATGATTTTTATATAAGCCTTAGCAAAACACTCAAGTGTCAAGTGTACTTTAATATAATGGCTTATTGTGTCATATAATCCTTCAGTTTCAGCCTTTAAAAATGAGTCTTTTAGGCTGTAGAAAATATAAATAGTAACAAAAATATTATCGAGGATTTGAGTCTTGAATCCGAAATTTTCTCGAATATCCTTTGGGGTTCAAGGGCCCATCCGCATTTATAATGTATAACTATTTTTATCTAACATAAGTTTAGCATATTTAACTAAAATATAATTCAATACTTACTTGAAACTCGCCAACAAGATTTGCAATCAAACTCAAAAAACCTGCTCCACAGATGTCTACTATTCATGCACTTTTATAAACAAATTATCTTGGCAACACGGTGATATAATGGTATGATTCGTACACCTAAAATATTTAGAAATGAGGTGGCCCAATGGATAAATAATTTTATAATAAAGGAAATTGATAAATCTAAAGAAAAAGGAAAAATAAACTGCTAAGAGTAAATTTGATGAAGAAAGGCCACTTAGGGAAAGAGGAAAAATATGGGAAGAATCCAATGCACAAAGGTTCTTCTGTCTTCTATAGTAGAAATAGTCACACACACATTTTAACATAAATAGAATAATATTTTGGCATTGTTGCCTTTATCAAACACAAAGAAGAGAGTACAAATAACACAAAGACTGGATTACTCCATTTTGAATTTAAAGAAAAACTGTTAAAAACACATGGTGCCAACTGTTTTTTTAGGAGTAAAGATAAATTTCTTGGCTGTGGTTAGTATTTGAAAAATGTTAATATTATAGAAAGAAAAAAAAGAAACTATTTTCTGTTGAGGCCTGGTGGTAATCTTGATTTGGTAATCCATTGGTGGGCCAGTTCCCACTGTCTAAGTTGAGAACTGTTGCACTGTTTGGTAAATGCTCTTAATATTTTGGTGGTGTAGCAGGATTGAAAGTCCTGGTTGTGGGTACAGCATGAATGGGTACAGGCTTGTCCAGATCTTTGTGGTTTGTGTCAAAACAATGATTGTTCATTTGCTCTCTTAGAGAACCTGTAGCAAGGCCTATATACTCTGCATCACATGATTTGCATTTTAATTTATATATCAAGTTATTTGTTTTGCAATTGTAATAAGCAGGCATTTTTTATTCCAATTTGGTAACTTTGCTGTTGAAGGATGTAGATGGTAGGTGGATTCCACATGTGCTGCAACAGGTGCTACCGTAAGGGTATGAACCTTTGGTAGTCGGTTTTTCTTCTCGGATTCTCTTGGGGTCAGAAAGTTTGGGATGGACTAGAATATTGTGGATATTGGGTGGCCATTTGAAATCGACTCTTGGGGGTGAACTAAGAAGGTTTTGGGTCTGGGTGAAACTGGTTAGGAATTTGTAACCATTTTTAAGGATGGTGTTGTGTTGTGAGAGGGATGTCCTCAACTTTTTTTTGGAGGGTCATAATTATCCCTGGATAGTGCTCTGGAAATTTGGATGTCTATTAAAGGCTTGGGGTAACCTCTGCTTTGGAAAGCTGTGGAGAGTTGTTTACAATATTCAGTTAACTCATCGGGTTCTGAACATATCCGACTGGCTTTCTTCATCAAATTTACTCTTAGTAGTTTATTTTCCCTTTTTCTTTAATTTTATCAATTTCCTTTACTATAAAATTATACACCTCAAAGTTAGTTTTGATCATTCCTATCCATTTCATGTCTCCCTCACAATTGTTATTAGTTCTTTTTAAATGTACACAAGCTAATTAAATCTATTATATTAGATAACAAAATTAATAAAATATATCTTTGTTTAGATAGTAACAAATAAACTGAGAGGCTAAGTATTTATATTTATAAAAAATTTAAGAAACTAGTAATAATTCCATTTACAATTCTTGTGGTAAATACCCCTTTGATCAAACGCCATACCTATTACAGAACATATCCAACACCTTAGCTCAGTCTGTAGCGTGTCTTGTTTATTAAGCTAAAGGGTCATGGGTTCGATTCCTGGCATGGATGAAAAATTTATCATTGGTGAATTATGGGTTTCCCCTTTCACAGTGATGAATTAACTGTCGGCGGCTGGGTGTTGTGTTTGTTCGAGATTTAAGTTAGTTTATAAGTTGTGTGTTGTTATAATCAGTTGACCTCAAATAAATAAAATCATACAGAACACACCTTCTCACATGCTGATCTTATCAATCTAACTAATTAATAGTTAAAGTAGACACTATCTCCCTCTAGTATGGCTCACTTGATTGGTGATCCTGGGCTTATATCCTAGTTAAGGAAGTTTGTAAATTACTAAATTAGCATCAATGACTCACCCTTGCTGCCGACAAAATAGAACAACTGCTTCAAATAAGATTATTTAAATTCAGGTCAACTCTCCTTAATAGGTTTTCTTATTATTGTTTGAACGAAATAGCAGTAAAGAGTATAATAGACTCACAGTGTCATTGGCAAGGAAAAACCTTTTGAAGTGGTGAATGGTTTCTCTATAAATATTTAAAACTGATGTATTATGCATCACTGAACATATTAAATGTTCTTCAATTTTATTTTTCAGGACCATCTTTATTTTTTTTTAATTATTGATTTACATGTCATAAATTTGTATTGGCTGACTCCAAGAATAGAAAAGAATTATTTATTAAATAAATTTTGATTTTTTTAAAAGCATAATATAAGAAATTCAAAGATTTGAGGTTCCTTTGTTAAAAGTGGGACTGCATGCAATGTAGGTTGTTTAAATGCACATAGATACATATTATTCATATTCATTTTGGAAATATAAAAGATGTAATAAAATAGTTGTTCCACAAACTGGTTTGTATTCAAACCTCTTGCATAACTATATCTTAAAACACTTATGCTGTTTAAGAGATGACAACTATTTGAACATTTTCAAACCAATTGTTCAATCAATTATGTTAATTTTAAAGATGTGTATTGAACTATCTGATATTGTTGAATAAAGTTGTTTAAATATAATTGAAAAATGACAGAGTTTGGGATTGAATCAAGTATCTTTGTCTTAGCGCACTAATACTATAACATTGAAATATACATGTTCATCCCATGCTTAAGAGTCACTTTTAAGCTAAATTTAAATTAAAACCCATCAACGACAACAAATCCATACTAACATTAATTTAATTAATAGTAAGGTTGTATCTTCTTTTCTACTCCCTTCTCCTTATTTTATATACTACTTTTCTTCTATGACGACGACATGTTTGGTTGATTTTTCACCATCTTCAAGTCTGAGGAAAACTAGTGTTATTTCAAATTATTGTATAAAAATATGTTATAAAATTGTGAATTTAAAAAATTAAACATTAGAAATGGAAATAGTTAAGAGAAACTATGTGATATACGAAATATTAAATAGCTAATCATTTAAATTAACAAGTTTATAAATACCTTATTTGTATTAAAAATGATTGATTTTACTTCATACTATTGGAAAGTTTGAGAAAATGTTATCTAGTCAGATGAACAACAATATGTGTAAAGTTACCAATATGAAGGAATAACATTAAACCATTGATAAAATGGATATTGTTGCTAATATGACACATAGTGCTATTTAAATGATGAGTAAATATAGGTAAATATATTATTGTGATATTATTATAAGACGAGACAGGTGAACATACAGTGTTATTTCTCTTAATTATGCTTCGAATTGATTTAAGTTGGGACAGAGGGATAGCAAGTGTTATTTGAACATGAATTATTTTTTAAGTTTGACGTGTTGAGGCAGCTTTCTAATTGTGTCAATGAGGGACTGATTTTCAAAATGTGTTTGCTCATTCAAAAGATTGTCATTGTTCAAAATGGCTGTCTGGATGTGTATATTTTCAGTTATGTCCATTTTGAGACCTTTAGATTGCTTAATGTTATTCCTTCATATTGGTAACTTTATACATATTGTTGATCATCTGACTAGATAAAATTTTCACAAACTTTCCAATAGTATGAAGTAAAATCAATAATTTTTAACACAAATAAGGTATTTTTAAGCTTTTTAATTTAAATGATTATTTAATATTTCGTATATCACATTATAGTTTCTCTTAACTATTTCCATTTCTAATGTTTAATTTTTTAAATCCACAATTTTATAATATATTTTTATACAATAATTTGAAATAGCATTGGTTTTCCTCAGACTTGAAGATGGTGAAAAATCACCGAAACATGTCGTCATAGAAGAAAAGTAGTATATAAAATAAGGGGAATGGAATAAAAAAGAAGATGCAACCTTACTATTAATTATTATTACTCCTTACCAAATAAACAGGAACATTATTAGAAATACTAATTTAATTATATTGTAAGTAAAGTTGTATTCAAAGAGAATGTTCTGTTTTATTATGTTGTTTTGTGATTGTGCATAGCAAATAATGTAAAAATAACATCCACACTTTTATTTGTGAGTTATAAATTTTTGTTGTGACATTTATTAAAACTATAAAAAAAATTATATGACAAACACAAAAAAATGTTGATGAGCCTGTGGGGGTTCATTGATTAAAATTGCAAAATGTATATCAATCCATTTTAGATTTTGTTTTTAATTTTAAGTTTTTAATTTTAATGTTTACAAAAAATTATATTAGAATTAAATATAAGATTACATTAAAATTTAAGAGGTGTATCAATACAAAAGTACTGTATCAGTAAAATATATATATTTAAATTGGTTTAAGTAAAGCTATCAAATATTTATATTAACAACTGCCTTAAAAATATGTGAAAACCCTGTAAAGTAATATAATGTGATAGGGAAGGAGCCAACCTTAAAGAAGAGTTAGATCAGGCCTTGGTAGAAACAAATAAACCTCTCTTCATTTTTTCACGGATTGCACTGATCACTTTCAAAGTTACAAACGAGTTTTAATTATCATAAAAGACTCGCCAACTTTTTCAAATATGTATCTGACCATTTTTTTTTCTGGCTTTCTAAATACAAAAACAAAATATAGCTATAAATTCAAAAATCAAATTTTATTGTGAAAATAGTCATAATATGGAAGTTTGACTAGTGTAAGATGAAAGGAACATAGAAATTGATTTAATTTCTATCAAAATCTATTATTTTGTTGGTTCCTTCCTATCACTTACAAACTATTTCCACATTACTTTCATACAAATAAACAATAAACTTATCTGAAAGATGGTATTGGTTTGTAAAATAAATTAAACTTCATACTAGAGATGGGATGTTAGTACTACAGCATTTGAGATTTGTTAACTTTTCGAAAAAGTATCTCTTTGGGAGAATAACAATTACAAAAAATCACAAAATTGTATTAATATATCTAATTTACCAAACAAGTGTCCTTTTGGTAGTTTATGAAGTAATAGACATGACAAACAATATATCATTTGTCAGTAGCACCAAGTTTTAAACAACCTTTATTTTATAATCCATATTTTTCACTTTAATCAAAATTGTACATTTTTAAACATTTGAATTTGGATTTGAAAAATATAGGATCTCTACCTTTTAAACCTTATGAAAGTATGTGGTAAGCTTTGGTAAAAATTTATTAATTTATTTTTAATAAAATGAATTGCCATTAAATTACTTATTTTGTAAACACTAGTCAAGTTTGTCAGATCTATCCATTGTTTTATAAAATAAAATAATTCAAGTGTATACCAAACTAAAAAATCAGGAGTAGGAATAAATATCATATCATGTGGTATAGGTATTGGAACACCTCTATTTGAAATATAAACAGATTTAAAAGTACTATCACATGTTATGTAATTAGTGTTTTGTGTGATAGTATGAAGTAGCTAGTCAAATAAAACCAATTAGAATAACATATTGTAAATTAGAGGTTTCCCAGCAAAGAAAGTTTTCACTTTTACATTTGTATTTTTTCACATTACTTTTTAAACAGTCAATATTGTACACATTATAAATGTGTGAAATAAAACTTTTTTAAATCTCTGAAAGTATTTTTCTTCATATCCCTTTGTGAGAATGGTTTTCCCTCCTATCTATTTGTATTATGGTTATTATACCAAGGACCAGATTTTGATAATATTTAATCTTTTTTTTTTTATAGGTATATAAACTTTATTCATGATCCCCTGGTTATATTTATATATATTTTTTTACAAGTTTTTTTTTTCATTTATCAATTTTAGGTCTTTGGTTGATTTGCTTAATTGTTAAGTCATATTTAGACAATTATGTTGAAAAAATCTATTTAGTAAGAAAATATTATGTTTTCATTGTTTAGTAAAATCATTGTACAGTCTTTACCTGCTG
The DNA here is from genome assembly GCA_902155825.1 of Timema genevievae. Taxonomy (NCBI): domain Eukaryota; kingdom Metazoa; phylum Arthropoda; class Insecta; order Phasmatodea; family Timematidae; genus Timema; species Timema genevievae. The sequence goes on along the minus strand of CABFWO010004179.1, from coordinate 59,459 downwards.
AGTCACCCCAACTAAATTGTAAATGGTTGCATTGGTAGGGGGTAGCTATTTTTTTTTAAATAAGTATTTGTAAATCGATGTTTTTACTTAGAATGCAAAACATGAAAGTATTTCTATGTCAGATGTAATTTAGTTTTATGTTTAAGATTATAAAAATTCAGCCCCGACCCCTGGCTATTAATAATACTTGATGGAATGTGTATTATTTTAATTTCACATTAGATAGTGTTCCCTATTGCTATACAAAAACAGGAAGGAATAGAAACTATCAATGGATGGTATAGAACAGGATTTCTCATTAGGAACAGGCAATATCATGGCCCACTTTAGGTGTCACAAGAAGTAATATGTAATGAACAGGGATTAATGGGAATGAACAGCTTTAAACAGAAACAAGCGATAATTAAACATAGCAAACAAAAATTAAGTCAATTTAATAATACATAGCAGAAATGAACAGTTATTTTAATAGTATGTAGCAAAACTGAAGTTAAATGTAGTAGTTTTTCCCCTTCAATATTTTTTTCCACCCTATGGCCTGGGTCAGTTTTTTATTCAGATAGTTATTTTCCACTACCGGCTTGTTAGGCCTGTCGTAGCTTCATATGCCTTATAATCTAACTCAAGACTAGGAAAGGCACAATATTGAATCTCCGGCCATTAATTCATCACTGGAAAGGGTAAACCCACATTTCACCAATGATACATTTTTTGGCCATGCCAGGAATTGAACCTGGGACTCTTAGCTCAATAGGCAGACACGCTACCGACTGTGCTAAGGTGTCATTAATTTAATAGTACATAGCAAAAAGAAAGTTACTTCACTTTATACCATCCTATATTTAGCTGACAAACTACACCAGAAAAAGTATAAAGTTAATAAAAGTAAAACAACTCACATGATTCAAAGTCAAAGATTGTCATTGTGAAATCCATGCCAAAAACAGTAAACAAAAAATATATAAATAGCTTATTAACACTATCTTGAACACTATACACACAATATACTTTAAGAGTTAGTTGTATCAGTTTGTATATCATTTGATAGAAAAATCTAATCTTTTATTATTATTATTATTATTAGCACCGCGTCTTACTACCCGTTCGGGTTATACGCACTTACGTTAATGTGCAATGGTAGGGTGATTCTGAGATGAAATGGAGGACCTACAGTTTAACGTGGAATCCGAACCACGGCGGAGGCCTGGCATTCCTCACATTCACAAGTTGTGATTAATACACATCTTGTCAGAGGTGAAGGAAGGGTTTGGCATTCAGATAAATCTGTGCCGGGACCGAGGATTGAAATCTAATCTTAGGTTTTTGTCTGGTATCTCGCGAATCATTGACTGTTAGACAACATGGCAAAAGCATTTAATCTGTCTCCACTCAAGGTGTTTCTTAAGTAGGATTTGATTATTGGCCTTCCATTGTTTTTAATTTCAAACTTTTCTTCTAATGATAAAGAACCAAAATTTCATTTTTTAATATCGGAAACGTTCATTATTTGTTAAAGTAATCAAAAAGTGTCACACACACTAAGCAAATCAACGACTTTCTCTATCTGAGCCGACTGCAGCTGGTTCTGGTAGCAGACCACACTCAAGTTCAGCCCCCAAAACTTGTGAATCAAAGAAAGTGATGTAAGATTGTCATGGAAACCATTCTGTGACTCTTGCAGATCTCGAGAGCGCTTCTGAACAAGTCCAGCACAGAGCTTGTTAACATATGAGTGATTTATGTCAGCTTTAATACACCTTATTGATAATTTTTAAGAAAGCGCCTTCCCTTAAGGTTTATTCATGAGCCACCACTGATTGAATCTCTTAACAGTAATCATTAGGGTTTGGATATTTATGATCATAATGATATAAATATTGCAGCTACTTATTATGGAATTAAATAAATAAACCAATTTTTTTAAAGAAAATCTCATACATTAAAATTCAAATATTGCATTTAGTTTAGTTTTAAGATATTTTGTTGTAAAACTACTGGCTGGTAACAACATTTAGAAAAAAAATGACTGTCAGAGCCATTTGTGATAAAGTTAATATACTACTTGAATTAATTTTTAATACGTTTTGGTAGGTCTTACTTTTCCTTGTAACTCATAACAACAACAAAAATTTCTGAGAAATTCTAGACAATATGACAAACTGTCAGAACCATCTATTAGCAAAACAATGAAACCACCAGAGAGATTTCATAATATCCTTGGTAATATGACCTATTCTCTTGCAAAAGACTGGATTTCTTGTCAGAAATGAGGTTGAAGTTAGAATCTTGGTGGGTGATTAACTGCAGTCAGATTTTCATAGGAAGCTCATTATTTATGAAAACTGAAAATTCATGTTGTCATAATGGTGGGGAAAAAATTACAGTTTGTATTTACATTACCCACTTTGATAGCTGAATGGTCTAAGGTGTCACACTCCTCCCCATCCCCATGCAAATGCGGGTACACATCCTCTAAATTCAAGATTCCTAGTCCCCAACACATTAAAATAATTAGTACATAGACATATAAACTGAATGGGTATTAAGGCCAAGTGCTAAAAATTATCATTAATATTGTATCTACATTCTTAGTCCATCAATTTAATGATGTAAAGAGAAATTTTATAGTAATCCTTACGAAAGTAATATTGGAAAGTGGAAACGTTTGATACATTTTTAGGTGAACTTAATATAATAATAAATCAAATAAGACATATTTCTAGAATGCCAAATTTTAGTGACATTCAATCAATGTTGTTGGCTGAAAGTGGGCTTCCTATAAAAATCAAAGTATACGTATGATTTATCACAGGTATACATATCCTCTTTTCATGCTAATGTGGGTGCATTTATTATAATCAACATCCCTCATTTTTCTGTTAAAAGTTTTTGTGCTTAACATAACAGTAAAATTAATTAGCATTTAAATGAATTCATGCTTTTTCATTGTAACTATTCTCTATGCTATCATCATCATCATCATCATCTGTTTACAGCCTGTGGCCGGGTCACTTTAGTAAAATGCCTTCATCTTCCTCTATCCTTCCACCATTCTTTCACCTTTAATCCCTTCTAATCTTCTCCTCTCACTTGCACACTTTATCTGCTGCTCCCATCTTTTTGTTGGCCTCCCTTGTGGTCTTTTCCCTACATATTTCATCTCCATAACTCTCTTTGGTATGTTCTCCCTTTCCATCCTCATTACATCCCCATACCATCTCAGTCTTGCTTCCTCAACTATCTCATATACCCCTGTACCTCTACTCTTTACTAGCTAACTTCATTCCTAATCTTGTTTCTCCTCATGACAGCTAACATGCTCCTGACAAACTTCATTTCCATGGTCTCCACTTTCCTAATCTCTCTTTATGTTCAATATCCATGTTTCTGCTATATATGTGACGGTGGGTACAAATTACACCCGGAACAATACTTCCTTAGACTTCAAGGACACTTCTCTTCTCCATAGCAGGTCTCTTACACACCTATAGAACAACTCTCCCTGATGTCCTCTTCACATTATATTAATCATATCCTGTCTACTTCCACCTTTCGCCTCAACCGTGCTTTCAAGATATTTTACATTTTGAACCTTTTTCAGCTCTACTCCATCCAACATTATAGCTTTACTAGACCTTATCCCCTTCCTCTTCATTGCCTTCACTTCACACTATACCATGCTAAATTTCATTCCACACTCTTTCTTCCTCATTCCATTCCTGTAGCTGTTCCTGTACTTCCTCTTCCTTCTCCCCCATTTCATAAAGTCATAAGCAAATATTGCTTCCATTTATACCTCCTCGAGTTTTCCTGCCACTTTCTTCATGACCATTTCCACTTCTTCATTGTTCTTCCTTCTTCATCCATCTTTCTAACTTCTTGTGTTTTCTATTTACTCTTGTTTCTTACCTGGCTTTTTAACACTTTCTTACTTCCTTCTATGTCCCATTCCAGCATTTCTGTCTATTTTTGCATCCAATCCTTCTAGGATTTTCATACCACTTGCTTTGCTCTTTTCTTCTTCTCCTTATATTCTCCCTCTTTCCTCATTCCTATTCTTAAAACTCCTTCTGAATGCTTTATTCTTTTCCTACAATGCTTCCTTCACCATGTTGTTCCACCAGGCTGTCTCCTTCCACATCCTATCACTTGTTCTTCCACATACCTCCTCTGCAGCTTCTACCAGACTGTTCTTAAACCTTTCCCATTCAACCGCTACCATTTGCATCTCATCTTTTGGCATTAAAGGACCTGTGAGGTCATATAACACATTGTGGTGGGTGAAGATATTGTAGAAATCAAATGGCAACACTGAAAACTGGAGCGTAATGCGACACCTGGTTCTTGAGATATCCTCAGTACTGTACAAGAGAGCAGGCAGTGATGACGTCACGGTAGGCTATTGCACGCTGTCTGTACACCTGCAGCCACAGCTATGCGCAGAGCATCTGTGTGTTGTGTCACTGGGGATTGGAGTAGAAAATTAGTATTTAATATCATGCTGTCCCGATGTTGTGTTTATATGGGTTCGAATAGCGCTGATAAAAATAAAGACATAAGCTTTCACAGTTTGCCTAACAGGGAAAGGTCGCCAAGCCAATATAAAGCATAGTTGGGTAAAATTAATCGCAAAGCATTTACTCCAGGTAAAACTGCCAAAGTGTCCTCACAACATTTTACCATTGATGACTTTGAAATGTTGTCCGTGTCCATGAGACAAACTGCCTATAAGCAGCTTAGCGCCAAGTCCTGTTTATGGGACTGTCTGAACTAAGGTGTTTTTTTTGTTTTCAGGCTTAATCATGTCGTGTCATTGTTAGCACTTCACTGTTTAGGATAAGCCAGTTAAATGAAGGATTAAGTATAATGCACTGATATTGATTTGATTTAAGTTTTAACATTGTCAACCTCACAACAACACACAAATTCCTCGTCTGTTACCATGTTTAAATAAGTCCACACAAACACCAACTTCCTGAATTAGATCACCCCGTCGTATTTAGAAGAATGTCATCACTGTAAATGAATTATCCTCAGTATGTCTTCTTTCAGGTTCAAACTGGTATTGTTCAATATTTGTATCCATAATGTCAGTCATAGTGTAACAAAGAAAGAGCACAAACAACAAATAACAGAGAACGGTAACGTGTGCGTAGTAGAAAAGTCACGCTGTAACTACTAGTTTGCAGCTGGCTTACAATGATGTCACACCTGACTCCACTGGAAACTTCCGAGCCGCGTATCTTTGTAACTAAACCACGTTCGCACAATGGATTTTTTGCTAAATAGTTTGTGTGAAATGATCTTCCGAGTTAAAATATCACTGAAATTTGAGTTTTTTAAGCTCACAGGTCCTTTAAGCTACTTGCCTTTCTTAGGTACAGCTCTCTTTCATCTTCATTTTTAAGACTTCACACCCTTATTCTTTCTTCTCTTACTACCTTTCTCCTATATTCCCATCCCTTTACGTCTGCCCCCATAAACCTGTGGTCACTATTTAAAGATAGATACTCTTGTTATTACCTTAATGTTTAAGGTCCGACTTTTAATTTCTTCATCCATGAGAAACTGGTCTATCACCGACTTTTGCTCCTCATTTCTATCTCCTCATCCTTCTTTCCTTAATACCTCCTCAACCCTCCTATCTCTTTTCCTAATATTGCGTTATGCTACCAGAATTTATGATATTTTGTTAGTTTATTAAGTTTCAATTACAAGACATTAAATTTGAGACAAACTTAACGTGCAACATGCACTTGTCTTCATTCATTAATTTTTCAGCCATGAACAAAGTTGTTCTTGGATAACCAGAGAGGTTGTTGGTTCAGTTCCAGCCATTGCAGTCTGTAGTTCTACTCCCAACATAGTTCTGGGCTTTCCCCTCAGCCTCCACTAGGTCACTCAGGCCCCAGAGTACATCGTGTAGAGGAGAGAGCAGAATTGAGCAGGAACAGACAACAGAGAGTGTGCGGGTTAGAGGAGAGACTCATTTTTATTGTTCAAGGCAAGAATGGAAACAACCTATTCAGAAATGCACAGCCCAAATGGAAATAATGTTTTATTGTACAAACAAAATAATAAAACAGATATTTCTATTACATTCATACCAGTGACAAATTATGCGAAACATAACTCACCAGACAGAGTAGAATTTGCCTCCCTCCTTCCTTCCAAACATTAAAAGTATTTTAAATTGCATACATTCTCAATAAGAATAAGAACTCAAAATAACACTATTTTTTGATAATATAGGTCAGTTTATTAAATTTTTACAAATACCAACCCTGGCTATAGCATTGTGTTATGTTCCCGAAAAATAAAATATTGTAAAAGTTACATTTTCCCATTATAATAAATAATAAATCTAGGTGTTAGCACCCCTAAAATACCTACAAATTGCGTCATATGTTGGAAACCGATTGTAGAGGAAAATGCAAGAGATAATGTTGAAATAGTAAACAAGGAACATTTTCATACATATGCTAAACTAACCTAAGCAAAATACTGTAGCAAGAACGAATATTCGGCCGCAAAGAAATATGAGTGAATTTTCTCTATTGTTCTTCCAACCAAAATCAGGGTGTACCAATAGTGCTAACAGTAGCTGCAGGTAAGCCCAAAGCTGCAGCAATGTCTACACCATGCTGACAGGATTCTAGATGCAGTATGTCAATTTCCATAGCAGGATTGATTTTATGCTTTTTTATGCAGCCAGAGTTGTAGGTGAATACAAGAACATTTGAACACTATTCCAGACAGACAAAAACTACTGTATAGTGAAACTAAAAATCAATAAATAGGCACAATGGAAGTTAAAAACAACCCATGCACACACCTGAACATGCTCAACAAATACGAGAAAGGGAGGAGGGACATGTGATATAACCTGTGCTTCTCATTGCATTGCACAGACGGGAGTTGGGTAGTTGGTGCCCAATTCAATTTATTGAAAAACAATGTTGTTGCTAGTCAGGGAGGGACAACATTAGGTAAAAAGGGACACAGACTATTAACAATGTTGTAACTAAACAGTGTCGTGTTGGGCAACATTATTTCAAGAATTACCGCACTCATAAACATTCTTAATTTTTACTACTTTCATGACCCTTTACATGACAAAACAGTGTATGTCAATGTACAATGTTGAGAATGCATTGCATGCACTGATGACAAGTATAGCGATATTTAAATTCATGTAACCCCCACTGTGTAGTCTTGCACCAACACAGACTGTTATAGCACGTTTACCTACAGCTGTTTTAATCATTTATGGTTAAGAAGGTTAGGTTAGGTTGGCAACATGTGAACTTGTGCAATGTCTTGTTTCGTCAACGCCAACCAGAACTCTCATTTTCAACACATTCCAACATAGCAGCTACAAGTGTGTGATTACAGTGTGAACAGTTCTATCAGGTGACCTCCCTTGCATAAAAACATGTTTTTATAGCCGGTTATAATTTTTTATTTTTTTCCTTACAGTGTATCAAAATCTTTAAGTGAAAATTAAAACAGTATTTTATTACTATTAATGCTAGTAGAAATATTTTAATTTGTCCTGTCTATAGACTGTAGCTACTCACCATGGGTGACTGTATTTGTAAAGCCTTGCATATAATTATGATACCATTATACGGTAAGTACTAGAAGCCTAAATATTAACATTTCTGAGTTTCCTTATTTGACCACTGTCCCTCTTAGAAGATTACGGTATTTATTTATTCAGAACTAATATTAGGATAATGTTGTAAGATCTGAAACAAACTATACATAAGCAATCCTAATACTGTTTCAGAAATAAATTTGTGTTTAAAAAAAATCTAAATATTTCCTTTTGTTGATGTAATGTTACAATATCAGCACCCTTCTCAAGTAAACTAGATATTAGAGAAGTGCAAATCTTCAAAACATCGATTCGGCTTTGAAATAAATATCAGCTTCGATTTAGCTTCGAAAAATATTCCAGCTTCAATGATTACAAATCTTCACCAATAAAAATTATTAACAGCTAAAATAATACTCAAGTTATGGTCAATTATTGCCAATCTAAGCTATTATGTACACTACAAATCAATATTCAAGTGATAAAATCTGAAGAAATTGAATTGTAAATTGTGATAATATATTTATTTATCATAATAAAAGTAAGTATTACAAACAATTGTGCAATAAAACATATTCCAACTAATTTTAGTGCATATAGTTATAAAAATATCTACAGTATAATATTCTTCCAAGCATACGACTTACAAAACATATTCGAACTTCAATTCACCATCAAGAATATTTCATATATTTGATTCAAGTTCACTTCAAATTTAAAAAATTGATCTAGCACACCCCCAACAGTTATATATTGCTCCTCTTTAGGGATGGTATTAGTCAGAGGTCGGGTCCATCCCCTAACATGAAAGTTTTAGTTCTTCTGTGGCAATTTAATTGTAACAGTCTTCACTTCAAGATATTCCTTCAACGAATCCTCACCTCTGAAACATATGGAGACTTGGTTAGTCACTTATTTTACAAGCTGGTCTCTACAGATGAATATATTTTAAAATCTTGGCTAATAGCTATAAGGTTACCTGCAGAATTACTAAATTTAAAAGATTCAAACAAATTAATGTAAAAATTTACAGGTTGGTATGATACATAGCTTACAATGTTTGAAAATTAATCAAATAAGATTGTTTCAAATTATAAGTCACACAAATAAGCTTTAATTAATTATATAAAATCACTCATTGAAATATAGCTGCCACAATAAATGTTTGGGTTAAAGATGTTCTTTTTAATTAAACTTGTGGCGTGGGATTAAATAATTATTTTTTTTAGCACCGTGTCTTACTACCTGTTTGGGTTATACGCCTATGTACTAATTACTCTAATGATTTAGGGATTAGCATTTGCGTAAAAGGAGGATGGAAAACAATTTAGGAAAAACCACCCTCAGTGCACCCGACCAGGAATGAACCCCGATCTTCCCGTCTTTGGCAGTCTAGAGCAGGGGTCAGGAACATCACAAACTGCGGCTCTTTTCATGAAATTCTTTGTGTAATGGTAGGGTGATTGTGAGATGAAATGGAGGATCTACAGTTTAACATGGAATTCGAATCATGGTGGAGGTCTGGCTTGGAAAAAATAATAGTTGTTTTGACTTCCAAGAATTATTACAGAGAACAGACAAAATGTATCACTAATTCTGAATGGCTACAAAGTTTATATTTTTTGCTTGATATGACCGAGCATTTTAATAAGCTGAATCTAAAGTTGCAAGGAAAAGGAAATACTGCATTACAGTTATTAGAAGAAGTGCTTATTTTTGAGCAAACACTAGATTTGTTCTCTGAAGATGTTTACAAAGATAACTGTTTATTTTGAAAATGTGAGAAATTTTAAATCAAAATTAAGTTGTGAAGATGAAAAAACAAACTATTAAGTGTTAAATGATATAATAACCAATAGTTTAAGGTCATCCAAAGGAAGATTTCAATACTTCAGGAATTATCAAGAGACGATGAAATTTCTATTACACCCATTCGAATGCAATTTGAAACCCTTGGATGTCAAAACTTTTCCTGAAATACAGATTTCAGAATTACAATTGGAGATCTTGGAAATTAAAAATAAAAGTATATGGTCTGCCAAACTACGGGAAATGGTTATACAAGTTGAAACAAACCTTATATTTATTATGAATATGCCAAAAGACATCATAGTCAAATGCTGGAACTCTCCGGTTAACTGGTTAATTATGCAGACTCCCGAAAGCTTGCTTTTAGACTATTGACGCTTTTTGATTCAACGTATGGTTGTGAACAATGTTTCGCTATTATGCAGTACATTAAAAATAAGTTTCGAAGCAGGCTCACAGATGAAAGTTTTAAAGAATTAGTAAAATTGAAAAAACACCAAATACATTACAAACTTGAAAAAGCTAGCAGAGGAAATTCAAGTTCAAAAGTCATGCTAAAGGTTTACACACACAGTATTTATGTTATACCTGTGATTAAATGTGTTAAAGAATATTGCTATTTTTGAAATATCTTGTTTTATATAACCTATGAAAATATGTTTGTGGCTCCCAGCATTTAAATTTGTACTAATTTGACTCTTTGATTTTAAAAAAAGGTTCCCGACCCCTGATTTAGACCAACACTAGAGTAGCGGGTTAAACCACGTAGCCACCGAAATAGGTAATTATTAATTGAAATGTGTCTATTAATTTCCAAACAATGTTATTCAGGGTTGGAAAGAAATTGGTTTTTTTTCCTTCTAAAAAACAACCAAAAATCCAGTTTTTTTAAACCAGATTCAATTGAACTACTTTATATAAATTAATTTAAACCATTTGTGGCTTCTTATTGAGTATATATACCCATTTTCAAAATTATAATTTACTGGCAAATTAAAAGCTAAATCACAAAATATGGATTATATTTTGAGAATTACAGCGTAAAGATTTCATAGAGTAATGTCGCTTGGATATTACAATATTAGTAAACAAAGAACAAAATAGTTAATGGCAATGTATAATTCAGAACAATACAAGGAATAATTAACTAAAGTTTTATGTTGAGTTAAAAGTGCATTATAATTCTGTGCCCACAGATATGAGGTTTATGAATGATTTAAACATCAAAAGATTAAATGCTATAAACACTTTTGTCTTGTTAAAATATTTTTTTGTTTATCTTTTCGGTTTACTTTTAATGTTTACATTTTCACATCACAATTAAATACTTTAAATAGCTACACAAGTTTATATGATCGATATTTTATATATTGATTACATTTATTTGAAAACACTAACCCAAATGATGAAAAGATTCTTTCAACATTTGCTGAAGAAGCATGTGCTGTAAGTAACTGTTCAAGAATCAGAAGTCATTAAATGTATCAATGTCATTCTTAGTTCATTACTCACTAGGTTAATTTAAATATATTAATGAATCATTAGGCCTAATTAGGCTAATTTTACAGTAACATAACAAGTAATAGATATCAGTAAATAGGATTACCCTTCATAAAAAAACATGGTTTATTTAAAAGGTTATTCAAATCGGAGAAGAATACCTTTAAAAATTTCCAAACAGACAACCCTGACAATGATTGTACTAGTTATTTGGTGAACCTCCCATGCAAATTAAGTGCACTTTTCTGGCAGAAGGTCTGAGAAAAATGTGGTAGTATGAAAAGGTATATACTTACAGCTCTCTGCCTGTACCAGACTGCTTAAAGCCTCCAAATGGAGCCTGCGGAACCACCATGTCATAGCAATTCACCCTATTACAAATAAACATCATGTACCCTATGAAGCACCAATAAGGCAAGTTGTACAACATAGAAAACATCAAAAACCTATTAATAGCACATACAATTTAAGTATCTTCAATTCAATTATATTTTCAATCAACACAATCAGAATTTACCTTTTAATGGTCCTCCATGACACAAAAACAATAAACATTTATGTTTTGATCAATCAATGTTGACGTGAATTGCTAACAGTGTTTTGAGTTAATCTAATCTTATATTTACCGCTACCATTTTTATAGCTTTGATTTCAATCGTAACCAATTTTAACTGCTACAATTACTAAAATTATTTACTAATATCTAGTTACTAATATTTTGTTGTTGTTGAATGTTAATAATTTAATCATAAGAAGTTTACTTAACAACATTAAATCTTAAGTTGCTACAGGAAGTAGAACTTGTCTAAATATATTAATATTTGTAATTATAATGCTTTAATAATAAGTCATTATATTGATTATTTTAGTTAATTAGTGAATTAATGGTCTGAACCAAGGTTGAGTTGATCATACAATTATATTAGGCAAACCATTACTGAGAAGTATAAGAGCTCTCTAAAACAAATTATATTCAAACATTTTAATGTATAAATTATATGCTTTTCGAATCCCAAATATTCATAAAGGTTTGAGAATTCAAAGGTCCTATTCCTGGTCAACAGTGAATAAGAGCCAATTAAACTAGCTTTATCATCTTGATCAGATAGTTTCTGAGGAGCTGGAATAGTGTGTTTTTAAAATGTGTCTAGAGCAGGGATTTGAACAGAGACCTTTTCCGTTGCACCCAGCTGCCTTACTGAGAGAGTTATCCAGATTTGTATTATCATATATGATTTATTATCTAGTCAAAGAGAACAGAATGAAAGTAGTACATTTTAAAGAAATGTACCAGAATTTTCCTGGTGACCTTAACTACATGTTTTGTTAATTCTTATGAAAAAAATAAAATTATATACATGGGGTGTGGGTGTCATTTGTTATCAAAACATTTTAAACATCAATATTGGAGTTTACATAAATAAAATGTAGATTTTCTCCCATTCCCTCTCAAACAGTTTTCTTTTCATTTGGTTTTGTTTGGTATATTTGTGAAAATATGTGCTTCTTTTCACTGGGTTCAGCTACAACTAGATTTTAGTTTTGGTTAATATTGTGTTAAAATGCTCTAAAACTCTCTCTCACAATGTTAGATTCCTGAAATTTATTCTCAAGGAGAAGGACTGGGGGGGGGGGGGGGNGGGGGGGGGGGGGGGGGGGGGGGGGGGGGGGGGCGGCGACGACGACGACTACTCCAATCCGCCCCCCATTTGGAAAACCCACATGGGCGCCTATGACTTGAAGGTAAGCCACAGTGTAGAAAACCCACTCAAAGTATATACGAGTGGAAATGAGCCTTGACCTCCTGATTCAAGAGTCAGCAACTCATGTATATAATATGGAGATATAAACTACTTGTTATTTCTGGCTAGAACAAAGTCTTGTAAGTTTAACATAAGAAGAAACCAAAGCAAACATTTCCTAAGTCAATTCTCAAATATAAACTTTTAAAAGTAAAAACTTTATAAGTAATATAACTGAAGTTGTATTTGAGATAATCGCATCACTATGTTTAGTACTGGCATTAGAGCATTGATATATTATAATGATGGTAGCCAGCCTTATAGAATAAAAGTTTAGCTCTCTTAAACCAGACATAACATATTGATATTTTATTAATACATTTAAAAAATAAAACCTGGACACAAGAAATCAAACCCAGGCTTAGCATGCCAATGTTCTACTCACAGTATAATGCTCATAGAATCTGCCTTAAACTGTGAGTGAAGAATGACCGTGAGTATGGGCAGAATGTGGACATCCCAGTGGTAGAGGATCGCATTCTAAGCCAAGGGTCCCGAGTTCAATTCTCGTGTACAGGTGTCATTTTTAAACTTTATGGCATGTATCCGTAACTAATGATCCTTTCCATCTTGTTAGCTTTGCTGGTCATGTACATTATATTGTACAAGTGCATATTGATTTACATGCTCACCAAAAAATATGAGCAGGGTATAAACGTCGCATGATGAGAAATTCAGGCCAAACCAAATATTTCACTCATTTGTCTTGAGTTGAAATAGTTCCAGCTTTGTCTGCTCTGCTTGGAAGATCCAATCAAATTTAAAATCTAACCAACTCAATCAGTGTCCATGTGATTTGTAGGTTTATGCGCTGTGTAGTTTGACACAAGAAAATAGATGTGTTGACTGGCGTGAGGAGATTTTAACTTGTTAAAAATAAGTGTGTGTATTGATGTGTTGAGTTGTTTAAAACCAGCTTCGATGGTTGGATTGTTCAAAGTGTCACCCTCACAATAGACTGTACTGCTGACGACAGGGAGATCGGGGTTCAAATCCTGGTCGGGTGTACCGAGGGTCAATTTTACTAAATGGTTTTCCACTCTTTCTCCAGACAATTGTGGGTACATTTCCTCTGAATTAAACTTTCCTCATTCTCAACACATTATCGTAATTAGTTATTACATGAATTACATTGTTATTATTATTAGATTATTATTATTAATATTATTATTACATTAATTGTTATATGAATGAGTAATAAGATTCAGAATTTAAAAAAAAGTTGTGTTACAAAACGACTCAATAATTTGTAAACATCCATCATGACTATAATCTAAAACAGGGGTTTCCAGCTTAAAAGTTTTCGAGGGCCATAATTTAATGCACGAGTCTAGTGACGAGCTGTGTCATAATCGACTAAGAGGTGTAAGGAAATATGACTCGCGCGGATACACAAATTATTATAAAAATAAAGCGCAATTAAGTGTATTACTGAATGAACATCAGTTGGAGCTTTTATGAATTTTTCCTATATCCCGCGCAAGTCAAGACCTTTTGTTTCTCGGCTTAAAAGAGTTAAAACATCAATTTTACTAGAGTATAGTAGATTAATTTTCCCAGAAACTTTGTGAGCCACAATTAAAGGCATTGCGGCCCACCAGTTGGACACCCCTGATCTAAATGATCTGTTTATCCACTTGAAAATGAAATATGTTGATAATCATTGTGTCTAGTTTGTGTTTCTAAGTATCATGATTCATGGTCCAACATAAATTTCTGCTAGCACGTTATTTATTGCACCACTCATCAGATTCTGTCCTCTAATTTCAGTGAATCTGTGAGTCAAAGCCTAAATGTGTAATTGCTTGTCTGTGAGGGACTCACCAGACAGATCCAGCCTGTACAGACTGAGCAAATGTTAGTGCCTTGTTGATGTCTTTGGTGATAATTCCTGCTGCGAGGCCATATGTCGTGTTATTGGCTCGCTCGATGGCTTCCTCCAGGGTCTTAAACTTGATTATGCTCTGCACCGGACCAAATATCTAACAAACATAAAAGCTCAATAAGAATTTGCAACACCAAATTAGGTTTCAATTTGAAAATGTGTTTGGTTCTAACAGTTCTCTGAGCCCAAGTTGTTAGGTTACCATTTGAGTTTCTTTCCAAGAGGCTACCATACATCATCTGAAAGTCTTTTTAACCTTAAGAGTAGCCATACTTTTGAGCATATTTTAAAAGTGAGGTTTCCCTCAAAGCATTACTAATAATATACCATAATACAAATACACATGCATATTGTACAGCATAAAATTTTTGGTTAAATTTCACTGTAGGGGTGTACAAACAGGACTATTTATCGAATTGAATATGAAAATTTTGAACGAATACTGAGTAGTATGAATCAAATAGTAGATTTTCCTTACATTTTTGATAGAAACTATTTTAATTAGTAAATACATATTGAAAATGAGGCTTTATATTTAATTATTGGCGGAATGCAAAAAATTACTTCAGAACTGTTTTTTGAGCTATTATTAATAAAAGAAGACTGAATTTAAAACATTTCAGGAAATTGAGAAGAACTTATGATATATGTTTTTAGTCATTGTGTTTCCTTTTAAATGGTCTCTAGGTGTGACAACCTTTAAATATTTATTCTGTATGGGTCACCTCCCTGTCTAGCTATCTAATAAAAGACTGACAGGCGCACTCAAATGGTTTACCTGCCTTCCCCCTTCATTTTCATGAGCCATAAAATATGGTAGAGTAGCTATTTCTATCGTTCTAAAAATGTTTCAATGCAAGCACTTTCACTTGTATAATGAGCACAAGCATGTGGCTCCCAACTGTTTGTCTCTCCACCAGCGTTATAATATCGCCTGTCCCTTTATCCAACCCTTAGGCAGGCCTCAACCTCTTGCTTTCTGCTAACATCAGTATTCCACTTCCTTCATATTTAACAAAGGACAAAAGTACTTTTAACTCCGAGTCACCAAATTATCTGGCTATCTGTTTGTCTTGAGCCAACTGCTGCGTGCTGCCGTAAACATACTGGTCTGGAGAAGATTTTTAAGAGATATATGACATTACTATTCGATCTTGCTATTCAAAGTTTTGAACCAAATATTAGGCCGTTAATTATTTGGAATTATTGGAAATCTCAAATATTTGCACACCCCTATAAAATTGGTAACATTTTTCATCAAATTAATAAAATAAAAAACCTTGTTATGTAATTTCACCTGTGAATGTGACTATAAACAAATACAATATCAAATCATTCCTTTGGTCAAAATGTCCCAAGAAACAACCAAATGAGTTATGAATCCTCAATAATCACTAACCTCCTCCTGTGCAATCTTCATGGAGTCAGTGACGTTGGAGAATACAGTCGGCTTGATGAAGTAACCCTCATTACCGAACCTATCTCCGCCACACTCCAGCTTGGCTCCTTGTTCTTTACCAGACTTTATCATCGCCAACACTTTGTTGAACATCTCATCGTCAATCTAGACACAGTCAAAACTACCACTACAAAACTGTTTTAACTCGTTTATTACCACAGCTCGGCACTTTCTTAAACAACTTACCAAATCACTAGATGACATGCAAACTAAAGTAAATCTATAATAAACACAAAAACAATGAGTATGAATGTATTGTTGGGCATTGGTAAGTACACTAACTATTGTTCCAAATCTACTAACCTGAGGTCCCTGCTCTGTGCCCTCGACAAAAGGGTCCCCAACTTTTTTCGTGGCAGCCTTGGCTGTAGCCTTCTTGACAAACTGCTCATACACCTCTTCCTGCACAAAGGTGCGGGAACCCGCGCAGCAGTTCTGACCATGGTTGGCGAAAATGGCTGAGTGGGCAATGTCGACAGCTTCATCCACTGGATGGTGGTTGCAAATGAGCAAGTCAATTAGAAACAAGGCTTTCAACATGTCATTTGTTTCAATCACATTGTTAATAATATGAAACCATGATTGAGTTGCTATCACTATTTTGACAATCTTTTGTAGTTAACATGTTGTAGACATGACACACTCTAGATCAAAAACAATAAAACATTTTAAGGTATTTTGCTAAATTAATAAGGTATTTTGCTAAATTAATAATATATTTTGAATACTTTATAATAATGGCAAATATAAAAAAATAAAGAAAGAGGAAAAAATAAACTGACTAGTGTGAAGTCAATAAAATAAGCCCACCTAGGGAAAGAGGAAAAATGCGGGACGAATACAATACACGAAGGTGACATCATCTTCCTTTCTTCTCTATTCTATAGTGGGAGTATTTAAACACTAATTTTAACACAAATTGAATAATATTTTGGCGCTTTTGCCTCTATCAAACAAAAAAAGAAGAGGGAATACACTTTACGCAAACACTAAATTACTCCATTTTGAATTCAAAACGAAACTGTTAAAATTTGTGTTTAAATGTGTGTTTGACTATTTCTACAACAGTAGATAGAAGAAATAAAGAAGATGTCCCCTTTGTGTATTGGATTCTTCCCACATTTTCTCCTTTCCTTAGGTGGGTTTTCTTCATTAAATTCACACTTATTAGTTTATTTTTTCCTCTTACTTTAATTTTACCAATTTCCATTATTGTAAAATTATTTAGCCAAAATAATTGTCATTGTATACATAAAAAAAACCATTTATCTTTTAAAAAGGTAAAAAACAACACTTTACACTGTTACCATTAGACAAGAATATAAAAGTTGCTTCTCAAAGAAAACTACCTATTGGCTGTGGGTCGACATTTCAAGCTTGACGACTGTGATCTTTGTGATGTGAGCATTGTCTCTTTCTTTTTTTATATATACAACGTGTATCTAAAACATTGCATCAAACTTTGTCAGGCTATTCCTTGGATGAAAATAGAATAATTCACATCAGCAACCTAGGGTCCATCTTGAATATTAAGGGCGGTATACACCCCTAAAGATAGAGCTAAAAACGACTGTTGTGTGAAATATNTTACCGTTACCCACCCCCATTATGTAAAAAAGGGGGGGTTGTAAGACTTTTTTATGTAATAAAATATGTCAAAGTATTACCGATTTTGACTTAAGATTACAAAACATAGAGTAAAAATTTAAAAAAAAAAGGTGTCTTGAAGAAACTGTCTAGCATTCCCCGTTTCCGAGATAATCATGCATGTGTGATTTCAAAGACAAGTGTTAATTCCTGCCAGGTAGGGAGCCAGTATAGCTGTGTTAGATACATTTGTCTCCGAGCTCAAACTTGCGTGATTATCTCGGAAACAGGGAAAACTAGACAGTTTCTCTAAGACACCTTTTTTGTTAATTTTTACTCCCATCTTTTGTAATCCTAAGTCAAAATTGGCAATACTTATTCTTACATATTTTATTGCAGAAAAAAAGTCTTACAACCCCCCCTTTTTTACATAATGGGGGTGGGTAACGGTAACAGCACATTTAATTTATTAATGATCAAGGTTTCAATAAGTAGTATACAAATATTCGTTGTAATACCCTAAGCAGTTTTCACATTATTTCACACAAGTCGTTTTTAGCTCTATCTTTAGGAGTGTATACCGCCATTATTATTCAAGATGGACCCTAGGTTGCTGATGTGAATTATTCTATTTTCACCCAAGGAATAGCCTGCCAAAGTTTGATGCAATGTTTTAAATACACGTTATATATCTACTGATATGAAGGGGGTTGAAGGATTCACAATGTCAAACACTAAGTCCAGCTTTAACTACAAAGTGTATTTGGTGCCTCCACTAACCAACTGGACTCTGGGTAATGGTTGGTGTGAGGCTTATGAGCCATAGAGATGATGATATATCGGCGCAATTTTCTGTGCAGAGTAAGATCCTCTATCGCGAGAGAGCAAGCAGTTGGAAGTAAGTCCTTAACCTCAAAGTATATCTGGCTAGGCTACCTCCATGAGGTGCTTGCTAGCCAATTTGGAGCAAAGTTTCATGACACTTTCTTAGGCAAAGAATCTGACTTTCTTATAGTGCTGGCTTCTACTCTTAAAAGGAGCCAATTCCTCCCAATCCTGGAGCCAGGATGAGAGCAAGGTGAAGTCTTACCTTCCTTACCAGATATATTAGTCTGGTAGAGGTGTGCCCAGTCCAGTTTTTCAATTTGAAGCAAACGTGAATCCAATACTATAGGAGCTATTCTTTAAGGTGCGGCAGAAGGGAGCGTGAGTAATTTTACAGTTTTTATAGCATTACATTTTGTTTGCCAAAATAAATCAAATATTTCTCCAGTAGCAACCTAGAATTTAGTTTTCTGCACATGCTAATATCAACAGATCTTGAATATCTGTCAAGGTTGTCCAGGAATTTTGTCAAAACTTTTTCTCTTTGTTTAAAAAATTTTAACAAAATTCCAGGACACCCTTGAGAGATATTCAAGATCTATTGATATTAGCATGTGCAGAGAACTAAACTCTATGTTGCTACTGAAGAAATATTTTTATTTTCTTTGACCAAAAAAATGTAATGCTATAAAATCTGTGAAATTACTCGCACTCCCTTCTGCCGCACCTTAAGCCAAATCCAAGTGTGAATATTTTTTGTTAGTTGTTTTATGATTAAAAAAATATATTGTGGTTATTTATACATAACTATGTACTAATATGACTTGACAATATTTTACTTAGCAATTGTTTGTAATATTTTGTTTTGATATGATAAATTAAGTTACTATCACAACTTACAAGTCAGTTCAGTTTTTTTTCCATTATGAATCTTAATTTGTTATGTATACAACAGCTCATAGTAAGATTGAGCATATATTGAGTATTTTAGCTGTCAATATTTTGGTTGGCGAAGCTTTATAATTGTCGAAGCTAGTATTTTTTTTCAAGTTAGGTCGAAGCTGACATTTGTTTCGAAGCTTCACAAATCTCTAGTCTGGTTTACACAGAAGGGAAGTCTTAGTCCAACTTTCAAAGAACAGATGCCACAGATTAGCCGGATATGAAGGAAATGGTGCCAGTTCTGCATGACAACCACCAGATTTTCAGCCGATTGTTACAAGAGATGGTTTGTGCTTTTATAAACTTCGAGCTCCAGCGAAGAGAGCTCAGGGAGGGAGTAGAAATGAATGTCCAGAGAAAGAACTGTAAGATATGAAGTGTGTTCCGTTTTTAAACATGCAAGCCATGTTGCATTTATTCTTTTATATGTTTCTGTCAATCATCAATATACAGTAGATTCTCGATTTTCCAGGGTAGTTGAGGTGAAAGGAAGCACGGATAATATAAAAAATTCTCTTTTTCCCATATATATATATATTAAATACTTGATCACTTAATAAAATAAATACTTTATTCATTTGTTTTCTCTCTGAAGGTTGTACTAATTGCCTTACTTTTCAGTGCATGCATTCATTGTGTTTGTGAAGTGTCATCATGCTTCTCCAAATTTGTCAGGTCAGCACACATTTCTCAGCCTTCAGTGCCTTGGCTACTGCCGAGCTTTATCATCCAAGATAAGCTCTACCTCCCCATCTATTTCCCTAGTCTCAGCAGCATCTGTACAACCTAGAGTGTGTGGTACTATTTCCTTGTCTCTGTCTCTCTCTGAGAGATTGCTGCACCTGTGGACTGGGTGGTAATAACAGTAGAATACATTCAGACGGTGGTGTATTGTTTGTGGCATATTTAAATATAGCCACAGTTAAGCTGCACACTGGTTGATCCACCCCCGGTAAATCAAGAGTCTACTGTACTTTATAGAATGTACAGTTAGATCTTTAAAAAGTATATTTCACCTAATAAAATTGAGTCACTGTTAAAAGTATTATTATTATTTTTATAATATTTAACAATAAGTGTGAGAGTCCTTTGATGTCCATAATCAAGATTAGCTTAGTTTCAAATTCATTTATAAAATAAAATGTATATAAACTGTCCAAAATTGTGATTGTTAAGCAGTATTTGAACCAACCATCAGCGTCTGAGAAGACAATTAGAGGACTCTTCCCACCGAGCTCCAGGGACACCCTCTTCAGGTTGGACTGGGCAGCCGCTTGTGCAATCAGTCGTCCAACCTACAACACATTCAGACTTATAACATCATCTTTAGGACACCTTGCTGGTTCAGTTTCAGCTTTACATGTGAGGAGAACTGCCAACCATATTACTTAATAAGTTTAACTAGGACACATAAATATTGTGAGCCAAGATCATCCCTTCGTCCTCGAACTCTTATGAGTATCACTTTCCATAATTATCAAGTATTTTTTGCGTCACATATGTTATTGAAGAGTTAAGGTTTTATAAATAAAATTTGGTGACAAAAGAATTTTGAATTTGAATAACCTGGACAGCTCAATCCTCGGAGAATTGGAACACTAAACCATAAGTTCATAAGTATGTACATACACACTATTCAAATATATTATTTTAAAAATGTAAGAACTTAAAATGTTATAAACACTAATAATTATTTTGATAAATGCTTGTAGTCTTAAAACTCTTACACGTTAAAAATATGATTTTTAAGTTTTAAGTGGGGTGCTTAGCCACCCCTCTACCCCCCAGTCAGTTAGAGATATCCACAGATTAGCTATTTTATTTAAGAACAAAGTATGAGGAGGTTAAACTTCAAGGAAATTCTCTCACATTCACCTGAAGAGAAAGGAAAAATAAGAAAGATAAAAATATCACACTCAGTTCACATTGTAGTAATTGAACCCAGGCCTGTAAACATATCTTTAATATCATTTCTATAAAACATGTTTGTTTAATGGTAGCAGTCCTAGACAAGAGGTGAGTTAGCACACCTCGGTGGATCCAGTGAAAGCCACCTTGTTGATCTTAGGGTGAGATGATATAGCTGCACCTGCCGTTGGACCGTAGCCAGGAACCACGTTGATCACACCAGCAGGGAAGCCAGCCTGAAAAATATGGTTTAGTTTACTATATAATAAAATCTACAGATGGCACAAATCCTCTTAACTCTAAGCAAAACTTGAGTTTTTAAGGGTGCTTTGGAATATAGCAAGTGGTGAGCTATGAGAATTTAACAATGAACTCACTTTTTTTTAAATATAAGGAAATATTAATAAAATTATGATAATATTCTAAATAAGGTAGCTATGCACAGATGTTCAAAAAATGCAGATCTATTCAACTAAAATGTTATTTCAAACATATTCTGGGTTAGTGATTAGTGTAATGATAAAATATCATAGGGATTGAATCCTTAAAGATAAATACTTTATATTTGAGGATTTTAGACTTATATTCTTAAAAAAATATTCAATTTTTCAAGTGAAATTTGTTTTAGAGCTCTAATACTGCTTATTGGTGGTTCAGAATCAATAATAATTATTGGATGAACTTAAAAACCAGACCCCAGAACATTAATTTAACACTTAACTTTACATTACATCTATTTCTGTTTCCAGCCTGTGGTCCATGTCAGTTTTTTGTTCAAGCCATATATTTTACACCACTGGCTGGCTAGGCTTGTCGTAGCTTTATATGCCTTATAATCTAACTTAAGACTAGGACAGGCACAACATCCAATCACCGGCCGTCAATTTATCGCTATGAAAGGGTAAATCCACATTTCACCAATGATAAATTTTCGGCCATGCCGGGAATTGAACCCAGAGCCCTTATCTCAGTAGACAGACATGTTATCAACTGAGCTAAGTTGTAGGATTTAATTTAACACTTAAATGACTGTATAAATATTATAGTGAATGGATTATAAGAAAGAATTTTAACATTTATTTACTATTTGTATTTTCTACTACTTTATTATATTTATAATTCCTCTTATGCTCATCATTTTTGCCAAGATTCAGATTTGAGATTTGAATTCGTAAAATAGTGGATTTGACCCAACTCTAATAAAATCTCTTATGCAATATGCATCCTATGACAAGCTCATGTAATAACAAAAAAAAATCACTAATTTATGATTTAAAATAAAATAAAACCCTAAAGAACACTAGAAAGAATAATATTTAACTAAAAATAAATATGCCGAAAAATCCAAAGGCGCATATTAAATTATAATATTATCTATTTATAAAAATTGCAAGTTTTTTTGGTGAAAAAAAATAAACGAAAATGTTAACAATAAACCCGCAAATTTCAGGTAAATTTAACAATGGGCTCACATGAACCTAATACAGATCACTACTAACTATTAGAGTATAGTTACTCCTTGCCAGTGAAATTATTGTGAGATAAAGAAAGATATCACAATTAGAGAGAGATAATTATAATTTGCTCATCACTAGAGTAGTCAGTATTACAGTAAAACCTTGGATTGCGAGTAACTTGGTCTGCGAGTGTTTTGTAAGACGAGCAAAAATTTTCAATAAATTTTAACTTGATAAACGAGCGATATCTTGCAAAACGAGTAGTACTGTGGTTACGCTTTGTCTGCCGAGCAGTGTCATTGGATAGGTTCTTTGTTAAAGTCACACAAAAATAAATAATATTTGAGTGAGCCAACATATAGCAGTGATTCCGTTAGTGACAGTGAAAGTCGTCCTAAACAATAACACACCTCCTCCTCTCATTTCTCTCGTCCACCTCACACCAGCCACCATTAAATTTTTTCTTATGGGGGAAATTTGCTTTGATATACGAGTGCTTTGTATTACGAACACGTTTACGAAACGAATTATGCTCGCAATCCAAGGTTTTACTGTATATCCAATATTTAATTTTTAATTTTAGATATTTTTTTAAAATAAAATGATAAAAGAATTAAAAAGTTTTCTTAAAAGAGTTTTAACTTTATTAGGGTTACATATTGTAATGCAATTTATTTTATTTAGAGCTTGCAATAATTAATATCATAGGATTAGGTAGGTTGAATTCAAGAAATGCACCAACATTATCTTGAAAACAAACTGGAAAAAAAAGAAGAGATTTGAATCAATCCTCAACCTGTCATCTCAGAGTCGCCTACGAAACATGCCTAGCGCTGTTGAGCCAATCCTATTGGTTGAAAAGGTTCTGGTAAAAGAGGTCAGTAATCTTAACAAATATAAATGAATGAATGAAACATATAAAGAAGCTTAAAAAATGTATACTAAAATTAGAAATAAAAGTTAAGGCTAGAAAACATTTTGTTCCATGTAAAGATACTATACAAATGTGTAGTTTATTAGGCGAGTGATGTTCCTGTGTCTCTCGCAGACTATAAAACAAAGGATTTTTATAATTCAATAATGAGTTACTCGGTTGATGGCTATGAAAGTGTTACAAATCAGATAAATGTGTGTGTATTCAAGAAGGGATTTGTATTAGACCTGTGCCATAGTGATGATTAGTTAGGAACATAGACTCGGACAGACAATATTGTGTCACATAATTAACCAACCATCTAATTGTGATGAAAGTGCCGGTATAAAACACTGCAATGTCCTATTACTGACACAAGCAATCTATATTAATAAAATAAGGAATTTGTCTGTAATTACCGTTGTGAGATATCCACCACACACAGAAGTCTGAAATTTGGATTAGATTTTTTTAAATTAATTAAAAATTGAGTTGGAAGAAATAAAATTATATTTTAGGTTAAAAAAATCTAAGTCCATGTTGGAAGTGAAAAAGAATGCAAGATGTACTCAATTTGTGACAAAGAATTATTATGGAATCGGGGTTTTGGCTTAGCAATCTGGAACTTCGAGGTACGTTGAGCTAGGGAAACTCTAGTGATAGGTGTAGCTGTACCTCTTTAGACAAGGCTGCGACATAGAGTGCTGTCAGTGGTGTCTGCTCCGCAGGTTTCAGTACCAGGGTGCAACCTGTGGCCAGGGCAGGGCCCCACTTCCAGCTCAACATGAGCACAGGGTAGTTCCATGGGATGATTTGTCCCACCACTCCTACTGGCTCTCGACGGGTGAAGGTCAGTAGTGGGCCATCTGTGAAACCAACCATGTATTAGGAGAGTCAAGATGTTAACAGAGCTGTTAATGCTTTCAATTTCTGAACTGGTATTTGGTTTAAAGGGTGCAAAGCTCAGGAACTTAATTTTAACATTTAATTTCAATAAAAATTAATATGAAATGGATTTAAAAAACCAACAATGTACATTACTAAAATTATATTATGTTTATAGAATTACCGTACTTTAAAATATCATCTCACTCTTTAAAATTAGAAGATATTGAAACCAAATATTATCTTAAAAAACTTTTTTCTCTAAATTTTCTTTGGATCCAAAATGTTTATTTGCATTTTATGGTATTTTAATTATTGATGCCAATATTACAAAAACATATATGAAGTAATGTCTCATTATTTTATTAAAAATAACTAACTAATCAATTATTAAAAAAGGCCTTCTACTTATTCTACTACTACTTCTATTGTAATCTGCCTCACATTTCTTTTACTGAACATCATGAATTTGGTCTTCATTTTATTATATTTGGAAGGAGGTACACTGCTTGCTTACTTTCAGCGGAATAATTCTTATTCTATTAAATAAATTGAAATAACTTACATATTTTTCAAATCCCAAACATAATATATTTTGGCAGCCTTTTTATTTAAGTTTTTTTATTTTTCAAGTGTGTTTGTGGTGTTGTCCCCTCCACGAAGCCCACAATATCTTACTAAAAGCAATCTCAACCACGCCTCTATGGCCTTCAAATGACACGAGGGTTGAGAGGTTAGGACGCATCCGCATCTTATAGGTCCTCTATGGCCTATATGATCAGTAGAGGTGGAATAAACGCAAAGTTTAAACTGCCTCTTGCTGTCATGGAATGAAAGAATAACTGTAAATATCCACCTAGTGCTTATTGTCAATGTTGGAGCATGTGCAGAGTCAATTATACGTTAGTTGTGTTTACTGGCGGGTCTCGTATGGGTCATAATTTGTTTTATTAAAGTGTTAGATTTTATATTTTATTTTATTTATCATATTATTTATTTTAATTTAATATAAATTTATATTTTTAATATGGGTGTGGGTAACGAGGAATGTGTAGTTAGTAAATTATTAGTGAAATATATTTTCAAGTTTTCAAGACTTTGCTTTTAAAAGTGAGAATGTTAAACTGATAGACCAACACCTGATCTTCCGAAACTTACTTTCAGTAATTTTTATACTATGCTAAGTCTTAATCTAGTCTAATTTCACAGTTACATTAATTAAAAGGGTTTTCATTCATTTATTAAAAGATTTATGACTGTCCAAACACATTTTGGGTGTTCTGATTGGGTTTTTTTTATCACTGCGTCTTGCTACCTGTTCAGGTTATACCCTTATATTTCATTTCATTCTCATTTTCCTTTATTTAAGTTCTAACCAACAGTCAAATCTCTAACAGGCTAGCACTGAATATACGAAAGAACATACGGTTAGCAAATTAAAAAATAATAAATACATCATGTTTGTATACAGGCGATTACAATAAACAAATTATTTAATAGTTAAAACATAGTAAAAAGGAAAGCAAGAAAAAAAGAGATTCAGTAATAATTATTATTTTTAGAGAACAGTTTACAGTAAACAAACAGATATTACAGCATTAATTATATAGGTGTTCCTTAAATAAAACTATAATTTTAGTTCTTCTTTTTATGGTTAAAATCAAATTCAAGAAATCTACAGTTAGCTCTGCTTGTACAACAGATGAGAGGCCTGATTTTTGTAAGAGTTAGGGCCTACTGGCAGAAATTTTTTAGGATTTCTAGGAGCATGAGAGGGCACAATAATGCCCACAAGTTCGAGGATAGATTGGAAAGAAATTTTACTATTAAAAATTTTAAAAACAAAAAGGGAATCTCAATAGTCTTTGTGAGAAGAGAATTTGGAGCCCTAGAACGTTTCTAACGCTAACATAATCGTTGTAAAAATAGTTGAAAAATAATTTATCATTGCAAGCAGCGATAAATTTGCGTTAAATACTTTCCAATCTGAGAAAGTCAATTAAGGTGATGGAATTCCTAGTCACACTAGCATATTCTAGTTTGGGTCTGACCAAAGTAAATATAATATAATATAATCAACTTTTTGATAAGGCCAAGTAATTTAAGAGAGTGAGAAATTATATGATCAACATGCGTGAAAGCAGAGCTTATGGTATAATATAACACTTAGGTCATTAATATAAAGACATCGTTAAATAATATCAATATCAAGTTCATAAGTGAAAAAATTAGGGGTGGTTTTCCTGGTGAAAGCTATAGACTTAGTTTTTGATTTAATGATTGGCATTCTATTTTCGGTTTACCATCGTAACTCTATTTGCAAATCCAAACAATCAGCAAGTTAATTAATGTTTTTATATAGTTTGAGATAATCAGCGAAGAGTAAATAGTTTGAAGATTGTATGTAGCTGCCTATGCCATCAATAAACACATTACAAAAAAGAGGACATAAATTTAAACCTTGAAGTATACCACAAAGGGCCGGAAAAGAGTTGGAGGTGCTAGAATTAATTTTGATGCTAAGAGATCTATTTTGCAAGTAGCTCTTAAACCAATTTACATAAGACGTTGATAGGCCAAAATTACTAAGCCATAAGAGAATAATACTGTGATGACACAGATCAAAAGCTGTACTTTGATCAAAATAAATTGCATCAATCTGACCTTGAGGGTCAACATGACCCAGAAATGCTATTAGTTGGTTACAATAGATTTGTTGTTTACAAACAAACACTTTAGTGAAAGTATTTAGTAGCGAAATAGGCCTATAATAATTACAAACGTTGGTTTTAGCACCTTGTTTATGTATTGGAACGACTATAGAATTTGTACATGCTTTAGAGAATGTTTAATTTTACAAACAAAGTTTGAAAATATACACTAACGATGGATTGAAGATATTAGTACAGCCTTTACGGATTAAACTTGGGAATTAATCCCTCCCCTCTCCAACCCCCCAGCACACCTGGATCAACTTAATTTTTTAATAGAAAGAAATACAGCTGAGGAAGTAGTGTGGTTAGGATACAAGGACACATCGGTTTCAATAATAGAACAAGGCATAACTAGTAGAGTGGAGTCATACATTGAGCTGAAATCTTTTCCAGTTTAATTTGCTATTAAAAGAGAATCATTAATAATGTTCCCATTTATTTTAAGATCAGATGGGAAGCATCTGCTTATACGATTATTTTAGCATATTTCCAGAAATCCTTGGGTTTGCTCTTAGGGCTAGTTTCTATTAAGTTCATCCAGATGGCTCTATCAATAGGTTAAAATTTGATGATAATGTAAAAAAGATTAATAGAATTTTATATTATTTGTTTTTTTTCATACTTTTTGAAAAAATTATTTTTCTTTTTTGTATAATATTCGAATGTGGATGAAAACCAGGTGGGAAATTTGGAGGAATTTTTAATAGAAATTTTTGGAACATGAATATTCATTATCCTTTGGACTATGTTGGTAAAATTATCATTAGCTATATTGTTATCAATAGCTGAATAAACATAAATGTCCCATCGGTGGTTACCAGGGCATTGTATAGATTAAAGTAATCACAATGAGAGTAATCTAAATAAATTGTGGAAATATTATTTTTATTTATTATATGGGGTACATCCAATTCGATAAGGGGGGATGAGATAAATCAATATTTATTTATTAAGATTTATTTATGATAATTACTATAGTGGGATAGGGATGAGGAAGGAAGCATTTTAGAGGTAATCTAGGCACATTTGCGTGAAAGGAGAGTGGGAAACCATTTAGAAAAAATAACAACCTGATTATACCTGACCGAGATTCGAACCCCAATCTCCCTGTCTTCAGCATTTTGATTGGTCACATTTTAAACTTTTCCCTAGCAGTCCTGCCATATCTAATACTTACTCTAATGTAGCAGTGGTTTAGTCTTAAATAAACTAATGGGGGGATATGATGATGATCCTTACCTGGACCACCTCTCCACCATAGCAAGGAGGTTTTTATGGTAAATACAAATACTAAACTCATCAAAGGAGAAGGACATCAGTGAAAGGAAAAAGGAAACCAATGATCAGCAGGAACACAAAATGGCTTTTTTTTATATGATTTTAAATATTTTTCATAAAAAGCTCAAAGTATAAAAGAGACCAATAAATTTGATATTATTTGCAATCAAATAATATGTACGTATGAATGTCTGTCTTCATTTTAGCAAACGAAAAATTGTAGACAATAGGGTCTTAATTGAAAAAATAATAGGATAACCTCGCCCTCCTCCCACACCTCCTCCCTACTTAATCAACTACTGGCTACACTACTGGCATGTAACTAAGTGTATAACTTACCAACAGGGATAGTATTGCCATGAATCTTATCAGCCCAGCCAGCATAGTAGCGAAATGTGTCAATCGCACAATTAATGTCGAACAGAGAATCGGTGTATGCCTTCCCGTTGTCCAGCGACTCTAAGTTGGCCAAGTACTCAATGTCACGTTCGATCAAACTGGCCAACTGTCACACAATGTATTAAGTCATAAAACTTGACTAGCATTGAAAGATGTACAAATAGGTATAGGTTGCATAAGCTTGGGAAAAAATGGTTCATATAGATTTACAACTAAAAACATTCAAACTGTTATTAAATTAGTTTCTAAGTTATATATAACAATTTAAGTTTTATATAACAATGCAGAACACAGAAATGATTATAACGACTACATACCTACTGTACCAGCATTAAGCTATGAATACACAGGTTATCCATTAAGTCAGGAAACAGAAAAATGAACTAAATTTGATCTTTCTGTTAAAGATAGAGTTCTTTGATTGATAATGTAATTAACACGAAAGTGAGGATATAGCTCTTAAACTCATATATAAAAGGTCGATGTACTAGAAAACAGAATTGTTATGTGGTAACTGGTGTAATATGTCAACTTTATAAAACACCTTCAAATCTGAAGTGAGAGAGGAGAATACATTGAGGAACTATATAGCTCAATTTCCTTTGTCTCCTGACTTAATGACACACCCTGTACCATTTCAATATGTAGGTATTCACTGATAAGTGTGGCCCAATTTTAAAACAAGTACACGCAATTAAATTGCATTATTTAGTTAACTAAACTGTTACAGAACTGTACTAAATGTTTGGATGGAAAGTTATATTTTTTGAGAACTATGATTTTTGATACATTTTATTTGGAGGCAATTTGAATTGGGGCAATGCCCTTGTTGACCTGGGGTCACCTTGTTAATGAGTTTGCCTCTGGCTGAAGCATCCATGGTCCTCCATTCTGAACCCCTCTGGAATGCTCGACTTGCTGCAGCAACAGCAAGATCAACGTCCGCCTTCACAAATAAATGTAGAACATGTTTTTAGCTAAATAAATAGGATAGCTTTGAGTCAGTACTATTAGCACTGGGTAAAGCCAAGGTAATTATTACTCTTCAGATAGTTTAACAATTAAAATGTATGTCAATGGTTCCTCGGTTATAGGCCTACTATCTTTTAGATTTAAGTAAGTTGTCAATGCTAGCCTGCTTACAATTCAGACAAAGAGTAATCTGAATAAAAGGCTATATAGAATTTTCAGAGAATTTCAATACATGTCTTTGTTATGATGTTTGCTGATGACTTGATTGTATGAAGGGAGAAGGAAGCGGAAGTACAGGAACATCTACAAGAATGGAATGTGATAGTAAAAGAGTGTGCGATGAAATTTAGCATGGCAAAGTGTGAAGAGATGGTAATGACAAGAAATAGGGTCAGGCCTAATAAAACTATAAAGTTGGATGAAGTAGAGCTGAGAAAAGTACAGAACGTAAAATATTTTGGAAGTGTGATTGAGGAGAAAGGTGGAAGTAAAGAGGATCTAATGAGAAGAGGTGAGCAGGGAGAATTGTTTTATAGGTGCGTAAGAGACCTGCTATGGAGAAGGGACGTGCCCTTGAAGTATAAGGAAGTGTTGTACAGGATATACTTTGTACCCATTGTCACATATGTAGCAGAAACATGGACAATGAATGTAAGAGAGACTAGGAAACTGGAGGCCATGGGAATGAAGTTTGTGAGGAGCATGTTAGCGGTCAAGAGGAGAAACAATATTAGGAATTAAGTTATCCAGGAAAGAGTCGGGGTACAGGGAGTACATGAGATAGTAAAGAAAGCAAGACTGAGATGATATGGGCATGTAATGAAGATGGAAAAAGAAAGGATGCTGAAGAGAATGTTGGAAATGAAGTATGTAGGAAAAAAACCGCAAGGGAGGCCAAGAAAGATATAGGAGGAGCAGATAAAAGAAAGTGTTCAAGTGAGAGGAGAAGAATTGAAGAAATTAAAGGAGAAAGAGTGGTGAAAGAATCGAGGAAGATAGAGGCATTTTACTTGACTGACCCAGCCACAGACTAGAAACAGTTGATGATATTTGTCATGTATTAAAAATAATAATGTTTGCCCGAATTAAAGAGAAAATAACCTTTTGGAAATAACAATTAAGTAAACAAAATCTTGTATAAATAAATTATTACATTAATTAAAACATTGGTAGGTACCTATTAGGCCTACTAGTGCTTTTG
Source organism: Timema genevievae (assembly GCA_902155825.1). Taxonomy (NCBI): domain Eukaryota; kingdom Metazoa; phylum Arthropoda; class Insecta; order Phasmatodea; family Timematidae; genus Timema; species Timema genevievae. The sequence goes on along the minus strand of CABFWO010004179.1, from coordinate 28,323 downwards.
TTACACAAACATTAATGAATGTTTCTTTAAAAAACATGTAAAAAGTGGGCACTATTTAAACACGGTTGGGGAAATTCAATTTTTGTTGCTTGGTCACATTTTGTTTATTTCAAATAATAAAGTTGAAATTAATTAAACTACTCTGGTTAATTACACTACTTCAACAAAAATTATTAGAACCAGTTTATTATTTTTGTTTTGATTAGTCTTTGTAGTGAAATGCACAGCAGCAACGTATAAGTCTCTTAGATCTGGCATATATTGTGAGAAAATAATTATCAAGGACTCTATTCAGATTGTGTAAAGTGCCTCCAGCTTTCTCTGTCCTTCCATCATTCATCCTCCTTTACTCTACTTCAATGTGTAACTCTCCTTACTCACACACTTGTGATAAGATACATAGTAAAGTTATTATGACTTATACCTGGTTGAATAACTACTGTAGCTATGATATTTTCAATATAAGAGTAAAGGAAAACCAAGAATATCAGTGTTATTAACATGGCACTAGAGGTGTATGTTTGTTATTCAATAACAAATAAATCTGACACTTTGCAGAGAACTACTAATTCCCTACCAATCTAAATATATTTTTTGGGTTATTTCATTCTTTAGACTCCTTCCCAAAAATCTTTGTTATGGAGAAAATTGTTTTCCCAGATTATAAAAACTTTTCTATTTTTAAAAGGTAATTGCAATTATTTAAAATTAAAATATAAATAGTTTTGTAATTGGTGTAACAAAGGTATGGGCCCAATTTATTTGTTTACCTCACCGATAAACTTAGATGAAAGAAGGTATAGAATTCTGAGTAGCTATTCACATTATGAATACAACGTATAACCTATCAATAAATGTAGTTTACCCTAGCAGCAAGATATAATATAAAAGTCACGTTTAGATGAAAGTATGCCCAATCACTTACTAAGCATGCACACAGTCACCTGCAAACATTTAAACAAACAACCTCTTGCTATCATTTACATTAATCTGTGAATGCATGTATGTCACTATAAGCTATTATTACAGGGTTTCCAATTACATAAAAATGGGTCAAGGTTTTAAAAAAATCTTTAGCTGTAAGTTTACACAAAAATCATCAACAATCTTAAATGTCACTGGGCTTTACTACAAACCCTAGTATACAAGGATTAATGCAAACTTTGGTAGCCGTTAAAAGTAATGTAAGTTATTGTATACCTTGTCTGCTTCAGCAACATCCACAATCTTCTTTGCATTCGTGGGATTTAGGGTCGGGAATGTCTTGCCAGAAACAGCATCCCCGAATTCATTGTTAATAAACAACTGAAAAAAACAAAACACTGCCAAAATAATTCAACAAAGTTTAATTTAGCAGCTTACTCTAACAATAAGAGATGACAGAATGAAGAGGTATTTAGTTGGATCATGAAGGTATGAATAGGTATTTAGTTGGATCATGAGAGTACATTTTCGTATTTAATTGGATCATGATGGTATGAATATGTATTTAGTTGGATCATGAGGGTATGAATAGATATTTAGTTGAATATGAATAGATAGGGCCTATTTAGTTGGATCATGACAGTGGGGGCGGAACCTCTAATTTTTTTTAGCTCTATGTACACCCATATCAAAAAAAGTTTTAAAAAAAATTCTGTTTGTCCCCTTGTCTGTCTGACAGTCTGTCCGTCCTGGACCACAGATCCGAAATGGTTTGATGGTGTTTCTTAAAACTTGATATCTAGATACTACATTGCAATACCTCTGGACCCATTTTTTTACCCTAGCCCTCAAATTAAGGGTAGCTTACTATTGAGGTTTTTTTATTTCAAATATTTCTAAAACAGCTCTAACGAGTTTGATTAAAATGCATATTTAGGTTTCGTTTGACCTAATAAATAGCACTATGTTGTTGGTTTTTGGACGAAAATTCGTTACTGATGGGTAATTTTAGAAAATTCGAAATAACTCAAAAAAAGCCTCCAACAATTTGGTTCCAAATTGGTGTCTTGGGAGTGTTTAAAATGACAAATAACATTATTTATTTTTTGGCTAAAACTTTGTTTAAGGGTAGTTTACCAATAAATGATTTTACAAAAACTTGAAATATTTTTAAAACAGCTATAGTGATTTGGTTCCAAATAGGTATCTTGGGAATATTTGATATTAAAAAAACCATTGTATATTTGTTTTTGAGGATTAAACTTTGTTTAAGGACCAATTGTTAAAAAAATGTGGGATATTTACAAAATTTCCCTAAACATTTGCTTCCAAATGGGTATCATGGGACTGTTTGACATGATGCATTAAACTGTAAATAATTTTAAAATAATTTATAAAGAATTGATTTTTCAAATTTTGAAATTAAAAAAAATAGTCATGTTAATATTATATTAAAAATTCATATTTAAAGAGTATTTAAACAAGACGATATATTTGTTTTTCGGAGGAAAGCTTACCTAAGAATAGTTTATTGAAAACTTTTTTTTCAAAATTTTGTTCAACACTATAATACACTAGATGAGAAAGTTTGTACAATTGTGTTGTACAATTTATTTGTGTGTGCTACACTAAATAAATGTTTACTACATAGAGTAGTTTAGTTACAAACTATTTAGATATTCCTTCACAAGTTACAGTGGTTAAAAATCATTGAATCCTGAAAACATTAAAACTGGGTTATTGAAAATTAACATGTGTTAAGTAAAATATACATTGCACTTTACAACCAATGCAAATAATAATATATACTGCACTTAAGTAAAATATATATTGCACTTTACAACAAAAGCAAATAATAATATATACTGCACTTAAGTAAAATATACATTGCACTTTACAACAAAAGCCAATAATAATATACACTTCAATGAAATTAATATTTGTTCAGCCGTTTAAATGTTGGATGTGAGCAAGCATTAATAAAATTATTATATGTTCAAAGTTCGCACAAAGAAAAATGTTCGCAAAGTATATTAAAATTAAATCATGAACGAGCCATGTTAGACAGCAATAATATAAAATATTAGAAATGCATATTTTTAAAGAGAAAGGTAGATGTATGAAAATAATGATCTCATGAATGTGAGGGGTGGAATGAAGTGGCTTTGGGAAGGAAGGGGACAGTAGTGAAATGAACTTGGGAAGGAAGAAATGAATCATTACATCGCGTAGGCTGTCCACGCACAATTCAAACAGCTGAAAAACAACTTTGTCGCTAGTCATAACTTACTGTAAGTAATATAAGGGTCACACACAGAATATTAACATTTTAAACAAACCATGTTCAATGAGGAGTGCGTGAGGGGGCAAATTTATTCCAGGGGGGGCAATGGATCATGAGTGTATGAATAGGTATTTAGTTGGATCATAAGAGTATACTTAGGTATTTAGTTGGATCTTGAGTGTATGAATAGGTATTTAGTTGGATCATAAGAGTATACTTAGGTATTTAGTTGGATCATGAGGGTATGAATAGGTATTTAGTTGGATCATGAGGTAACGAATAGGTATTTAGTTGGATCATGAGGGTATGAATAGGTATTTAGTTGGATCATGAGGGTATGAATAGATATTTAGTTGGATCATATGAATACCTAGGTATTTAATTGGATCATGAGGTTATGAATAGATATTTAGATGTATCATATGAATACCTAGGTATATAGTTGGATCATGAGGGTATGAAAAGATTTTTAGTTGGATCATATGAATACCTAGGTATTTAATTGGCTCATAAGGTTTTGAATATGATTTGTCAAACTTAGAATGAGCTATCCACATTTGATCACATTAATGTAGTAGAAATGAAAGAAGAATTTAGATAAAATGTTCTTGTATTCACACAGAAGGAAGCGAGACATGATTTAGTAAAATCCTACCACAGTACATTTGGTAGAGATTCGAACATTAACCTCCTCGTTATGAGCAAACCAGACTAGACGAATTTGAGATTTAGTCCCTGTGCCCACAGACTTGGGTCTAACCTATCTTCTTCCTTCTCTCAAAATTTAGATAAAACACAGTCATAATCATATTATTAATGAGAGATATTTAAAGGGGTGAAGAAACATACACATATGCATGTTTGGACTAGCCACAGATTTATCCTTATGAGACCAGCACCAGTTTCAGACTCATCTATTGTGGTTTACGGATTACGGGGAGATTGGGATTTGAGTCTAGGCCAAGGTACATTGAAAGCTTTTTTCCCCTAAATGGTTTTTAACTCTACCTCCATCCTAGAGATGTTAAATTTCCCCCAAGTTCTACCACACTCATCCCTAGCCTATTAGCATAAGTAAAATGCATAGAGTGCAAACATTCAATAAGACAATGTGGAAAAAATCAAATAATAAAATACACTATCAAAACTAAAATTCTGAAAAATCTATTCCAATGTCCAGGTGTCATTTTTCAATTTTCAGAATATGATATCTAGATGGTGAATTCCTCTCTAAAATTAATAACAACTTCGGCTATTTGATTTGTGTGGTAGTATTTGCACATAAAGCTTTTTTTTTCAAATTTACTAGGCAAAATAAATTTAAAAAATAAAAGATGTATACACATTGTTACAAAAGTTAGAAAACATTATCATAAATGAATTACAAATTAAATTTTAAAAATTACATTTAAGCCTAGCAATAATTCTATGTTGGAATCATCAAGCAAAGTTGCTTTTGAGGAAGCCATTTTGATAAGTACCACAGATGGTAGGAGAGCGTTTGATGAAGTGTTTAGAAAAATAAGATTATTTAGTTATATTATGGGAAGTGTTGCCACCTTTTTTATTAAATAAGAAAGCCTAGAGAAACAGTTACAGAACACTATATCCGAGCGAGCGTATCTCAGGTCATTGAGTATGTAATCATTTAAAAGAGGACCCGAGTGTAGCTTGGCCATGGTAACAATAGATACTCACGCTCACCTCATCGTAGCTCGGGTGCTGTGTTCAATGTGTTAAAGGATCAATTTTGTTTCCCTTCCAAAGCTCACACTTGATTGCTAAATTGGCTTTGCAATGTTTATTGAAGTCTATTTTTTAAATTTACTTATTTTCACAACATATCACTTCTTGTTTGGGTTATATGCATATGAACTAATTACGCTAAATATGTTGTGGATGAGTATGGTAGGATTTATAAGAAGTGTACCTACATATGCATGGAAGGAGTGGTAAACCATTTAAATAAAAACCACCTTCTGTACACCCAACCAGGATTCAAACCCTGATCTCCCCATCATTGGGAATTCGTACTATAGCTAGTGTGACCTTAAACCATTTTACCACATAAGCATGTGATTTTCATTATTGAAAAATGCAGTTCTATAAAAAAAAAAGATTGTGTCTGTGGTCCATATACCCTTGTTATCCTTGGCACAGCATACAACTAAGATAAGGATGGAGTGTAATTTGTCAAACAAGACTTCTGAGTATCTTTCAAGCGTTGTTCCCTCATTTTTATTTTTATTTTCTCTTGTAGTTCAGTAGTCTTTGTTCACACCAGTGCTCAAATGTTTACAATATTCAAAGTAGCTAGTAAAGTTGAAATGATTGATGAGCTCTTTTGTTATCTGGGGGTTCTTGTTTTTTCTGTTGTGTAAACATGCAAGATGAGGCTTTGTTGACAATGTGTGAGCAAATTTTACTAACAGCTGAGTCTTAAGTGAGGATTACGTAGGTACTACTTTACAAGATTGCCAGCAAACTAAAACTGTGTAATAAACCTATAACTAACAGAACACATGTTTGAAAAGGCTTTCTGTTACATCACTCACATGTCACAACAACTAAACGGTGACAATAAAAACTGAGTGGCCAACCAAAAGTCTGAGGTACTCCGGTTCAATTCCCAGTGGTAAAAGCAAATATATTAGCCATTTGGTAAAGTAACTTTTATGATTTTTCCTGCTAGTTGATTAATAAAGTAATACTCAAACATTAAAGATGGATAGGCCTATGTAATATTTAGGTATACTTTTTTGTGCTAATGTTTGTTTAATATTGTTTACTCAAAATGACTTTGGTTACCTACCTATTAATAAGTCTTAGTTTGAATTAAAGTTTTTATGATACAGTATAATAATAATTTATTCTAATTCACAAATATAACTTAGTGGTTTTTTAGACAATAATTGATAGGTATTTGAATTCAGTTTTTATTAGTTGGTCTATAATTGAGTTCCAATGTTTTAACTATTTGTGATTTAAATTAAACTGTTCAAAACTTAATTGAACTGTAGGAAAAGGGGAGAAAAGGTAAAAAGAGAATAACTGTAAGAAATGCAAGACCTATTTGGCATTCACCTAGTGTAATATTGAACCAGGGTCTCCAAAGTCAAGTAAGTTAATACACACCTTGTTTTACTTTTTACATCCATTACTGTTTCCAGCCTGTGGTGTTTTTTATTCAAGAGGTATATTTTCCACTACCGGCTTGCTATGCCTGTTGTAGCTTCATATCTCTTATAATCTAACTTATAACTAGGACAGGCACAACATCCAGTCCCCAGCCATTAATTTATCAATGTTAAAGGGTAAACCCACATTTCACCAATGATTCATTTTTTGGCCATGCCGAGAATTGAAGCCGCGACCCTTAGCTCAGTAGGCAGACAAACTACCGACTGAGCTAAGGTGCCGGATTGTATACATCTTGTTATAGTTTTAAAATATCATTTTAAAATGTATATTTTTCCCCAGTAAATCTAAGCAAGAGTTGAATGAGTTCTTACTTTTAGTCAACAATCAATCATTTAACTAAAGAACAATGTATTAATCATAATTAGGTTTAATATTAACCTTGTGTGTTTATAACTTATAGGCATTGGCTACATAGATTATATTGGGTTATACACCATTTGTATCTTTTCTGCTTCACTGGGATTGTTCAAAGTTTCGTAAACCTTTAGATATGGCTGTGTAGTCAGAGTTGTGGAGTTGGAGTAGGAAGAAATTTTGGGTGGAGTCGGTACTCTGGCTTGAAAATAAAAACTTTTAATAGTAAAACAATATTTTATACTTTCTTTTAATCTATCTAGGACAAATATTTGTAGACCTAATGGGGATTAATAGATTTATTAAAATATACATTCACAATTAAAAATATGCTATCTATGAAGTAGTCTGTAATGGAGAATGTTAGGCCTACTGCAGTAAATTTATTACTAAGTATTATACTTCAGCCATTTCTGAAGGAGTTAGAGTTGGAGTTTTAGTGAGACAGTTGAAAAATAGAGGAGTTGGAGTTGAAGGTTTGTTGTACCGACTCCACAGCCCTGCTTTTAGAATGCATGAAGTATAATTTAAAAAAAAAATTAGGCCAGTAGCCCCATTAAGAGATAGGCCTATCTTCCAGATCAAGAATATTAACATGCTATTTAGCTTAATCTTTTTTATATCGGCAGAAAATAAAAATATATTAAAAACTATGTATAGGCCTATGTATGATTTATAAAGCTATTACATACAAACAGTTACTAAAGTGAAAATATGACTTCTTTTTCCATGTGAGATTATCTTTCACAGCCAATACTATTTGCGATTCTATTTTTCCTTGTGCTTTAGTACTAGTTCTGGCTAACAGAAAATTAATCGTTTAACCTAAATTAGAATGCTTGTGAATTTTAGGGACATTTAGGAGTAGGTAGCCTACTTATGGTGAGCTGCATGGACAAAATGCCTGTCAAGCAATAAAGTTCTACAAGAAGACTAGATTCGATGGAATATCAAAATTGGTAAAAATTAAGTTAAGCTACTATCACACGACACTTGCTTGTACTAGAAATCAAGTGTGCTAGCTAGCTCCTAGATATCTGTATACTAGCTAGTACAATAGAAACATGACTAGAGTATTCACATGCTACTAGTTTGGTACTAAGTTCTAGTACAAATATTTATGGAATGTCAGAGATTAATTATGGGTGCAGCAGCTGCATTAATTATTAATAATGATATTGAGTTATGAGAGGGAGTGTAGGAAAAAAATATGGACATGGGACTGGCTGGAAAGACAAAATAATGGTTGCGGGATGCTAAAAATAATGCATTTGGAGGTTAGGTAGGATAAATTCGGGGTGACACTAACGTTTAGTATCTCCCTAAATTTGTATTCATTTATTTACGATGTGGTCAGAGGCCCCTAAGCCCATGGGTGTCCAAATATACTTGATACACAAATGTTCTTTTTTAGGCCTACGCCCACTTTATATTCTAAAAAACCAACCACCCAAGGTTGGCATGCTATTAAGTTAATTTAGATTAAAATTGGGTCTGGAACGCAGTATGTCATTTTTAGATGACATGTTTTTAATTATATAAGCTATATATTAAATATAGTCACTTAGAACATAACCCAACCTAATGTAATCTATCCTTAATATATTTACAGTTTTACTAACATTGAACATTGTAAATATATGAAGAATAGATTACATTAGGTTAAATATTATGTCAAATATTATTAAATACTTTGTTCTAAAATAAATAAATAGAATATAAGCCTTTTTAGTGACAACATATTTAATAAAAAAATATTATCTAAATACGACAGATCACGTACCAGACAGAGCCTGGTGCGAGTAGTGCGGGTTCTAAACTAAATAGGGCCTACAGGTATGATGCATGGTCCATCATTCTTTTAGAGCAAATAAGTTATTTAATAGAACAACCTAACATAACATATCCTTAATTTATTTAGTTTTACTAACCTATAAAACATTGTAAATATATGAAGAATAGGTTACATTAGGTTTTGATTATGTTCTATTAAATACTTTGTTCTAAAAAAATTACTAGTGTCAGAACTAGTACGAAAATAGCGCTTGTTATATCCTCACAACTAGTATGATAGCCAGTACCAAAAAGCAGAACTAGTATACTTTTTCTGATTCACACGATGCTAGACGATAACGTGCTAACTAGTGCTACACTGGATTTCAAGTACGAGCTAGTGTCGTGTGATACGGGCTTTAGGCTATGTTTAATTATCAATTATTAAATTTTGGCTAGCTATCTCTAGTCAAAATATTTCATCTTAAGCCAAATAATTGTTTTTAAATTTTTACTTTAGCTAATATAAATCTAGCTTATAAAACAAATTAATATTTTTTACAAGTAGGTTCCTAATTATTTTGTTTTAGTAAAAAACTAAGTTTCGGTGGACCAAACCGTAAGACTTGTAGGCTACATTATGTTGACACACCCTAAAAAGTTGACTATTATTATCTTTACATTATTTTCACAAGAAAATTGTGAGTAGGCAATTAGGTGAAGTAAAAGTAGTTCATCTTCGTCACAAAGATTAATTTGGATACGGTACATATTATTCTAATCATGCTAATCACAAAGGGGAGAGGGGCAATTAAATTAAATTTGAAAGACCCGACCTCTCACACAGTTATACCAACAAGATTCCGATTTGTTAAACTCAAACTCAATTTCTACCAACTAAAATATCGAAACAAATATTTGTTGGGTACATTTTGTAATGTAATATAAAATGTGTACACAGGAACGTACTAAACTGTAAATTTAATGAACTTACCTTTGTGTATTTAATTTGGATATTTTTGTTAGCCATGTTGCCTATGAATTCAGCGAGTCTATCATAAAAATTTGCACAAAACCACCGTTTTCTTGTCTATTCCAAAACTTACACAATAAAAATATCGACGGGAGTGAGAATAGCTTGGTCTATGAATGAGAAAACAGAAATCACAGATCACATTACCCTAGAGATTTAGCTGTGTCTGTGTGAGCGGGCTGAGCTTCACTGGGAATAAAGAAGGAAAGAATGAAAAATGTAGATTAGAGTAGAAGGATCAACAAGACCTATTTGAACGCCTAGTTGGTGACAGCTTAAACTAATGTCAATACGCTTGGTGTAAAACTAAGATAAGTACATAGATAAGGAAGGTAAAAAAATAAAAAAATACAACTTTACAGTTTATCAAAAAAAGATATGACATAAAATTGCAGTTTGATCATTTGTTTTGTATCCATTTTATTTCAAATAGATGATATGTGGAACTGGTTTTAGATTTGGTTTTCATTTTATTGATGTATGAATGACATTGTACAGTACAATTTTAATTGGAAGAACCTTTTAAAAGATTTTTTTAAACTTATTTTTAGCGGCTAATATAGATAATATTTTGTTAAATTATTAGTTATAATTGTAAAGGTATTTATAATAGTTTTGTCCGCGTCGACTTTTGGGAGCCTGTGACGGATACAGCTAAGCGTAAGCTAGGAGCAGATGAAACAAACTTCTCTCAGAAGCGACGCGAGCATCTTTTTAATAGAGATGGGGGCTGATGCCGATGATTTATCCGATCGGCCGATTATGACACAATCGGTTAAGCCAATTATCAACTATCGGCATTTTGAGCTCGATTATTTACGCCGTTCTTTTGAAGCGTGTAAGCTGGAAGTCATGCAGTGGTGACTCATCAGTAGGTAGCGGAGTAGCAAACAAAATTATCTTTTGTACTGATAGTAAGGCGTTTGTCTTATGGAAAGAAAAAGTGGGCAGTACTAGAGAGTAAATTATAAGGTCAACACTTAGGGTACAATAAATTAGGGAAAGAGAAAGTGTGACAGGATGAGAGGGTAAATTTAAGGGGTACACAAAAGAATCGACACTGGTTCATGACCATTGATGAGGGTATTTGTAACTAACCCAGACTACTTTAAATCTTATTTTTATTTTTAGAGAATGATTATTTTTATTTCTAAGCTAAAGTCTTCAATTTGTGTTAGTTCCCCCCTTTTAAAAAAAAAATTTCAATGCACTCATTTTTGCGACCACAAATATGTGTACTGTTTGGTAAACATAAAAAAATTGGGAAAAAAAGTTTACAACTAAATAGCGCCAAAACTTTAATTATATTGATTCTCTGAAATTTTATGTTCTAACAATTTTTAGATTTTATTTATTATTATTATTATTATTATTATTATTATTATTATTATTATTATTATTATTATTATTATTATTATTAGTACTACGTCTTACTACCTGTTCGGGTTATACACACTCACGCTAATGTGTAATTGTAGGGTGATTGTGAGATGAAATGGAGGATCCACAGTTTAACGGGGAATCCGAACCACAGTGGAGGTCTGGCTCCACACATTCACAAGTTGTGATTAATACGTCTTGTCAGAGGTGAAGGAAAGGGTTTGGCAATCAAATAAATTTGTGCCAGGACCGAGGATCGAGCCCCAGACCCCCAGCACAGAAGTCTGACACACCTTACCCCTAGACCAGCAGGTCACCTTTAACAATTTTTAGAGAGAATGCAAAATACCCCTTTGGAGAAAAGTCATAGGTGAGAAGATATTAATACAACACGGTACATCCGTTGACATTAGTTTAAGGTCAGATTGGGTGTTAAAAGAGGGATTGGATAGGCTTAGCTTAGGATATTCACATTGAAAACATGTGTTCATGTGGCGAAGAACTTTTGGGTTCGATGATGCCATATAGAAAGTAGTATCTAAGTAGCACTGATGTTAATCCATTTATTCACAACTTCTGAAATAAAAAGTGGCAGAATTGAATATTTTATTTACGACCACATTTCTTCTGTGATGATGCATTCAAACATTTTCTGGTGGTTAACTCAAAATTATTCAATTTTGTTAAAACAATTTGAGCCTAGTCAAGAAATGGAATGATTTCTATTATTATTACTACTCTTCAGTTCCAAACCTGCTACACTCACTCCCACTTGAGAGGGGATTAAACAGCCAGAGCTTTTCTGTCACAGGTACAGCTTCTCCCATGACGCAAACGAAAAATCAGGAAATCGCTAAAAGAACCGATTGTAACAGGTGATATGAATAGTACTATTTATCAAAAGGGACAACTGCAGATAATAAGACCAAACTTATGAAAACGTGAAAGTAAATCTTTTAACTTTACCAATTGTCAGAAAAGACACGGTCTATTTACCTTGAAAAGTATCAAGCTTACCTTATTGGGATACACTAAAGCTGCTAATATCCACAACATTTCTATTGCATCTGTGAGTTTGGGTTCATTTAAGGGTCTGTAAGAGAACCCACCAATCACCTCCACGTACATTATATTCACAGGGTCTGAAAGGTCATCAATTGGTATGAATTACGCCTACAAGTGCTCGGCAATAGTGTCAGCCTTTTGCTGGTCAAAGATTGTCACCCCGTTCTGTCCTACAATAGGTGGCCTTGTTGTGGGGACCTCCATTAAGTTCCTCATCTTCCACAAGGACCTGTCCTGTACACACAAGCTTCCATTATTGTCGTCCCAGACACAACTGTTATTCTTGAACCATTTCGCGAACTGCTTGGACTTTGTGGTTCCAGGCCTTTTCTACTGGGTTCCTCGATGTTTGCTAAGCCTTTCTCAGCTTATTTTTTCTCCAAGACGTATCTAAGAATATAGAATTGGGCAAAGAAGCCAGTGGCATCTTCTTAGGACGGTGCCTCCACGTCAAGGCTTTGAGTGCTCCTTTGATGGCAGAAGTTATGAACTTTGGGCCATTGTCCATTTCTGCTGTCATTCAAAAATTAGGAGGAGGTCCCAACCTTTTTCTCAATACATTCAGAAATTGTTTCAGTTTGTGCATCTAAGGTCAGGTTTTTCAGGGAGTTTATGAAGGACGCCATGTGTCCCAAGTTCACAAGAACAGGATTGTGATCGGAGTCCAGCTCTGCTAAATACCTCAGAAGCAATCAACGTCTGATTCCTCTGGTGACAACAAAGTCAAGGCCGTCTGAGGAAAAGATAGGATTGTAAGGGAAATGTGTGGAACAGCACCTGGCCGAATTCCACCATACCATTTTGATATATGAAATCGTGGAGCAATTCGCCGTAAACATCCATAATCCTAAAGGCACATGACGAGTGCTTTGTGTTTTAGTCACCACCGATTAAAATTGATCACCAATTGGATAACTGATGCGTCCATGTGTTGGAGGAGAGGAAGTGAGATGGCTGATGGTCATGGCTCCTTCAGACCAAGACTGCCGTCTCACCCTAGTTCACATCTTCTTATAGGTTACTCCGAATACAGATAAGCTCTGCCGACTAGAACCTTATTGTGCAGTGCAAGTGGTCTCCCATCAAGAAACTTTCCAGCTCAGCCTTCTTCCTTGGTACTTCGTTAGCATTCCAGAGTGTGAAATTGAGCTCCCTCAACACTAGTGGGTTTCAGGTGTGATGCCATGGTAGACCAGGTAGAGTTAGATTTGCTCTATGACTAGATGATCACGGCAACTCATCAGAAGAGCCTGAATATTCCTCAAGAGATCCCAAGGATCCAGTCTAATTATCCCCTAGAGCAGCTCTGTAAAGGTTTTGAGCTTACCAGTCTCATCCTCTGGGCTAGGACTAGCAGTAAGAAGAGGGTGAAAAGGGGAGCGGACTTGGGCACCAACCTCTCTAGTGATCACCACCACATAAACCACACTTCAGAGATTAGCACCAATCCTTTTACACCTGATCAATTATGAACTTTTCTTTTGGTCAATGGGAATATGCCCTAGAACCCCTGACACCAATTACAATACATCCTATGTATATAACTATATTATTATTATTTTACAAACAGCCTTTTTTACTGTTTCTCTGACCTGCACTGGTGGGCGTACAGCCCAACGTGTCTCGAGTAGTCCAGGACTGTACTCAGAGGGAGTGATTCTGACTTGCCATGGATTGGGGTAAAGTCCCCCAAATAGAGGTGTAACTTGTAAGTGATGGGCCTGTGGCAGAAATGTCTTGCTACCGCACCCCTTCCCCCCCACACACACACTACCCCAAATAAAATAAAAATTGTCACGTCAACAGCATACATATATGATAAACTCACTGGCACCTAGCGAGCGCAATAGCTGAATAAAAAGAGAAATTTCACTGCACACGCGATAATAGATAAAGACAATGCGCCACACATTCAATCTTTTTTTCTCAAACCTATCTCTTCCACTTACATATTAGCCAAAACCATTCAGTATTTAGCAACTGTTGGAATTTTTTCAATCATCTTCGAAATGATGATAGAATCCTCGAAAAGTTTTGCATGAAAAATTGAAATGGTTAAGTAAATTATTTATTCCTAATAATGTTCATGTTTATTTGATAAGGAGTAATAATAATTGATAGTAAGGTTATCTCTTCTTGTTTATTAAATTTATTCCCTTCTCCTTATTTGATAAAAATTTTAGTTTTTCTTCTATGACAACATGTTGCGGTGATTTTTCACCATCTTCAAGTCTTATTTGTACTAAAGATGATTGATTTTAATTCATACTCACTAAATAATTATTCCATATAAAACCATAAAATTTCACAAACTTCCCAATAGTATGAATTAAAATCAATCACCTTGAACTATATCGTGGGCCTAAAATCTGTCAGGATGTGCTATGGCCGAGGATAGGGGGAGGTGATTGTTTATATGACTGTGTGGGTTCTTGACTAACGAAGACTTGATTTTTAAGGTTTTTATTAGTGATTCTATCTCTGGTACATATGTGATGTTGATAGTGTTATATGGATGAAAGAATATGAATATTCTGAAGCTTGTAACAAAACAAGATGTTGCTAGGACTAACCAATGGCCTGTCTGGCTCCGAGGTGATCCCTACACAGTTTTCGAACCCCAGTACCCTAGGCTAAAGTGGTAGCCCTCTACCACAAATAATGGAACCGGCGTACTAGCCCTTGTAGTCCCAAATTGAGCAGAGTGACCCCTAGACTTCATTGCTGTTTAATCAGCCCTGTTGGTCGGATATACTACTTTTTATCCTGCCTTCTAGCCTGGTTTCCACCTAAGGAGTGCTGACAATGTTTATGTGGTCAGCTCCTCTATTATATTAGTTTACAGAATAATCACAATAACCTGCAACACTTGTTTTGTCATTCACGATCCATAACACATAATATTTTACAAACATGCCTTCCAATTTAGGCCTTGCTGTTACATTATTTATGTTTTGAGCATGGTGAGGTTGGAACCTTTTCCTTTAACAATTATGAATTACCAACCAGGAAAATGAGTGTTATGTCTGTTCTGGAATTAAGTTAGTTTGTAAGTTGTGTGCTGATATAATCAGTCTATTCAGAAAGTGGTTTTTAAATACCCATAATAATATAATATTAATAATAAATTGATCATGCTTGAATTAGGGAATCCAACACATTCCTTCATTAGCATACAGTTTCCCCTGCCTCCCCCTCAAAATTTACCACAATTTGCTCTCTACTCTTTATTAATAGGCCTAAGAAATATTATATCATCCTGTTTGAGATTCCAGAGACAGTATATACTCTTTACTCTTCGCAATGTGATCTCTTTGTACATTGCTTATAACTAACAAGGAGAGGCATTAATGATGCACAGCATTGAAGTAATATTTGAACTGAGCTGTTCTTCAAGGTGACAAAACAGATAAAATTGGGTTTCATAGAGTTAGAACTAAAATATTCAAACCAAAATTCATAGTTCCTAAGAGGTAACCACAATTTAATTATATAACGTTTAAGTTTATGGTTCCTCTGAAATAATGAAAACTTTATTTCCTCTAGGTCTTACTACCCGTCTGGGCTATCCTAATATTTACACTAATTGGGTAAGGATGGTAATGGAAAAACCATTTATGAAAAATTACCTTCAATACACCTGGTCACTGGGAAAATAGACTTAAAAGAGCCCACCATTTAGGGCCAGTTTCATAGTAAGACTTAGTGCGGCTTTACTAAATACAAGACAACACCTACTTAAACAAAATGGAGTGGGCCAGTTTCTTAGACTCGGCACGCCTCAAAAGCGGCTATACTAAATACAAGATGGCACCTACTTAATCAGAGTGGAGTGGGCCAGTTTCATAATCAGACTCAGTATGCCTCAAGTGCGGCTTTACTAAATACAAGACAGCACCTACTTAATCAGAATGGAGTGCGCCAGTTTCATAGTCATACTCAGTAGGCCCCAAGTGCAGCTTTATTAAATACAAGAAGTGTCTACTTAATCAGAATGGAGTGGGCCAGTTTCATAGTCAGAGGTAAGCCTCAAGTGCGGCTTTACTAAATACAAGATTACACCTACTTAATCAGAATGGAATGGGCCAGTTTCACTAATAAAACTGGCCCATTCCATTCTGATTTAGATAGGTGTCATGTATTTAGTATAGCGCCGCACTTGAGGCGTACTAAGCCTGACAATGAAACTGGCCTTTAGTTCACATGCCCACTGATGCAGTTAAATTATTATTATTAGGTGTTCTGTCATATGACAGGTCCATTCCTTTTGTCAGTGAAACTTAGAACACCAATGCGGCCTGTCCTCTGCCTCCTCTTACAGCTCCCAGAATTTTCTTCTTTCCTTCAAGTCGTTTAGTATTTGAATCCTCCTTCCTAAGTTAGCAGATAAATAAAGAACTTAAACTGAAACTTTTTATTTTTTTAGAGGCCTTGTGAGCCATTAGTTGTACATATACCATACACTGTGTTTACCCTGTAAGGTAGCAGTCTTACCTTGACCAATTACATTATGACTATACCTTTTTGGTATAGCTCATCAAGGTAAGCTTTATAACTTTCAGGTTAAACAGACTGTACCCATGTACTTCATGTGCTCATACAGGCATCAACATTTATTATTAGGTATATTTTGTATTTCATTACATAATATGAAAGACTTTGGAATGAAATAAAGCTTAACTTAATTTCTTTGAATCGGTACAAAGCAGTGAATTCATTCTTAATAGTGCTAGAATGTCATGTCATATATTTGCTCTAAGCTTAATTTTAATGCTGAACAGGATATAAAAATGTTCAGGGCTTCTCTGACTAGTTTCTTATTTTGTGTATAATTGCATTTTAAAAACATATTTAGTGCAAATGGCGCACATTTTGAAGCATATTCAAGATTTTTTTTAAATTTCCAGCAAAAAAAAAAAAAACCACAACCGATTTTGCGGCGCGACTGTTCTCTAATTCTCTAAAAAAAATTAACTACTATAAATTTTTGATAAATGCATGCAAACTCAAGACTTCTCACCACCCAATTGTTTGGATGGGATGAAATGGAGGCTTCACATTAACTTTGTACTGTGATCTTTATTTGCATGGTTGTAAAATCCACATCCCTCTTGACTTACTATAGCCTCGTTGGGAAGAGTTGTGTTGAGAGGGGATATAGCTTTAGCTTCTGAAGCAGGTATTTGTAAATCAATGTTATTCATCCAACAGAAAGCTAGTTTTTTTTAAGATGGGGATGTAGAGAATTCTAGAAAATGTGTCTTTTTGGTTAAAATAAATCAAATATTGCTTCAATTGAAACATAATAATAATAATATTTAGCACCGCGTCTTACTACCCGTTCGGGTTATACGCCTAAGTACTAATTACGCTAATGGATTAGGAATTGGGAAGGTTGAATTTAGAGGAAGTGAACCCGCATTTGCGTGGAAGGAGAGTGGAAAACCATTTAGGAAAAACCACCCCCAGTTCACCCGACCGAGATTCGAACCTCGATCTCCCCGTCCTCGGCGGTAGAGCTCAACATGACAAGCGCGTTAGCCAACTACGCCACCGAGGCGGGTAATTGAAACATATATTTTAATTTTATTCACATGGTGATATCAAGAGTTCTTGAATATGTCTTATTGAGATTTAATGAAATCTTTTTCTCTTGATTTGAAAAGTTTATCATCTAAATGCTGTTATGTGCATGACAGATATTCAACCATTGTTAATGTTGATAACCATGTCAAGAAAATTAAACTCTATGTTTCTACTGAAGCAATATTTTATTTATTTTGGCAAAAAAAAGATTTTGATATATAAACTGCAAAAACACTCTCTACATCTCCACCTTAAAAGTTTTTCATTGCTCAAAGATCCATCTGTAGTTTCAATTGTGTGTTAAGAAATTGAAGTCGTAATTGAGAGCTCTGTGACCCTGCTGAATGTTTTGAAGATCACAGCCAAGGTTATCTGATACGGTTGACCTTGGTTCTTATGCTGCCAGCAGAACAAGTGTAAATATAGTTATCTTCATAGGAGGGGGAGGTGGTCTTGTTATCACCATGTATAGGACTTTGAAACTCACTGGTACAATCTCAATACTTAATTTTTACTTTCTCTCTCTAGGGTTAGAGGAAATGTACCAATATTTGCATGGTGAATGAGGAAAACCTCAGTAATAAATCATACCTATGTGGAATCTAATCCGGCGCACCTTGCCAAGAAAGGCAATACAGTTCAAAGCCTAACACCTTGGACTGCCTGACAAATGCTGTAGGTGCCATATGGATAAATAAATCTTATTAATATGGAAACTCACGCTTATCGAGTATTATTTTGAATGCCCAAACATTTTTCGATCAGATCAACAACACTGACCGAGTGGTCTAAGGTGTTAGGCCAGTGGTTTCCAGCCTTTTGCAGGGTTTGACCATTGAGATCCCTTGACAACCTACAAGTGGTAATATACCAGTTTTAAAATTATTATTTTCACTGAATCTTACTACTCATTCGGTCTATCCGCATCTAACTAAACTTTTGGGTTAGAATGACTTTAGAGGAAATGTAGCTTTATTTGCATAAAGGTGAAAACTATTTAGTAAAATTCACTCCCATTACTCTCGGTCAGAATTAGAGTCCTGATTCCCACCACTGAAAAACCAAATGAGCATGACATTAAGCCCACATACTTGATTTATTTATAATAAATTGCTTTAAATAATAATTAATAGAATTAGACTAAGATGTCTCAAAAGAGAATCAACAAGCCCAGTTGGTATTTTGAAAACTATGTTGGCAGCGCTCCTCACCTAAACACGAGATTGTTACAGCGAACTATGTCTGCAAGCAACTGTCGAGAGGTGAGGAACCAAAAGGAACCTAAACAGTGACTTAACAGCGTCTATAGTTCTATCAGCTTACCTTCCTATAATCATTATAAAAAATAAACAAAGCCACAACCTCAACATGCCACGCTCCCCAGGTTGGAAACCATTGTGTTAGGCTCACATTGCACTTAACTACCATTAATTAGAAGGTCAAGGTTTGAATTCTAGACAGGTCAACCGATGTTTATTTTTCTACCCTCTGCATGCTAACGTGAGTATATTTCCAAATAAACTATCCTTTACTGCCCTTCAAGGAGTTATTAACTCTTGCATTACATGTGTTATTAGAATAAAATTGCTCAGTAGAAAAAAACCAAGTTCTGATAGCTTTGGAAAATCTGGTATGATTTCTGCATTTATTTAAAAGATCTGAGTGTATTTTCCATCTTATAAAAAATAAAAAATTCTCATAGAATAATCTTCTAATGAAAGCTTGTCTAGACTCTGTTTATGGTAGCTTTGACTTTTTATGATAGTTGATAAACTACTATTAGCTATATTGTATTCATTCAGCTCAAAAATAGGTTTAGCGCTTTGACCTGAAATATTCATTGATATCATTAGTAAAAGCGATGAAACATAAATACACATATGTTTGGATGTAACTTTTCAAAGGTCTAGTGTTTGAAACCACACATTAAAAACTTTTATCAATACAAAATTTGAGGTATATTTTAAAATATGAGCCTGTTAAATGGCTTTGACAAGGTCAGTTTATGACAAATTTAAGCAATGGTTGGTTTTTAGTGGCCAGAATAGTGAAATTATTCCAGTGGCCTTCTTGTATACCAATAGCAACAAGTTAAATCATTGTCGTTTAGCGCGCTACACTAGACTATTTGATATGTATCCATTGTAGAATCAGCCCATGAGGAGGGAGATATAGTTTGTATGTAGAGGTGAGAAGCCAAGCAATCGTGGCCTCTAGATCTCCTTGGAACTTTCCGGAATTAGTGTATTTCATTAATAAAAATGCTCCACCTTTTATTTCTATCAGTTACTTTTTTCTTTTTTTCTTGCTAGGCTTTAGGGCCAGCCTTTAAAGTAATAAAATAGATTCATTGCACGATTTTGTTACACAGGCATAGTCAGAAATTTTCTGCGATGTCACACGACCTAAATGTTCCATTGTGCTGTGTATACAGTTTGCCTAAATAACCTAGGAATGATCAATTTCTTTGGGTTAAGAATTTTATAATGCTTACTAACCTTTCCAAAACATTTCTTAAGTGTTGCCTTTCAGAGTTTATGACATTTTGATTAACATCATCGATGCTTTTATTTAAATTCAACCTTAGTTCAGTCTCTGTCCAGATTGTATGTACGTGAAAGTGTTTTGCTGATTTTGTGTTCCTTTAAAAATATGTATCATATGAATCCAATTTAACCAATTTTAAGCAAATTTTTATTTCGGAGATAGATAGAATAATTTACAGCAAAAAAAAAACCATTTTATTGGTGGACTTGGGAGTATACCAGCCACCTTCGTGATCAAGTTTCTCCATTACTTAATGTTTGAGGTGACCTGGTGGTCTTGGGGGAAGGTGTCAGACTTCTGTGCTGGGGGCCCGGGGTTCAATCCTCAGTCCCGGAACAGATTTATCTGATTGCCAAACCCTTCCTTCACCTCTGACAAGATGTGTATTAATCACAACTTGTGACTGTGAGGAATGCCAGGCCTCCACCGTGGTTCGGATTCCACGTTAAACTGTAGGTCCTCCATTTAATCTCACAATCACCCTTCCATTACACATTAGCGTAAGGGTGTATAACCCGAAAGGGTAATAATAATAACAACAACAACAACAACTTAATGTTTGTGTTGAAAATGATAAACTAAAATGATAATACTCTAGTTTTTTGGAAATGACATTTTCGGTATGTTCATTGGGCAAGTTACCACTATAAAATCAATAATATAAGGGTTCATTTTTGGCCATAGTGCAGGATCTGATGAAATAAAAATGCTGTTGTCCTTATCCTCCAAAGTTGGTGTGGTGTTGATATCACTAGCCTTGCTTACAATTGGATGTCTTGTACACCTTGCAGAGCCAACTCTTTACTTTCAACAGTTGCATGTCCTAGTTCTCTTTCTGTCAGAGTTATTTACATGGTGTGGCCGAGTATAGAAAATGGTAGTAAATAAAAGCTATAAATATTATTAGACTATGATACATTCTTTGCCAAAAAGATTAATGGACGCGTTTCATAAAATATATTTACTTAAACTCTTGCATTATAAGCACAGTTCACAAAAAGTATGCTTGGACGATTTATACTTTACGAGCAAGTTTTACCACTCATTCAAGCTATGTGCATATTTAGACTTATGGGTACGGACTGGTAATTAAAACAAATAATTCTGATATAAATTTAAAAAAATTCTTATTCACACAAAAACCTTACAATCTCAAGAAAATAAATTTAACAAAAAACTATTATCTAAAGTAGTATAAAATTAGAGGTGTGTGAAGCTTTTAAAACTTCAACTTCACTTTTAATATTCATCAAACTTCAAGAATATTTATTATTCAATTCAACTTTGTTTCAAATTAAAAAAGTAGACTTCATACACTCCTAGTACTATGGTTTCTTTGATAATTTTACTAGCACAATTATTTATTTAAAAAAACATGTTTTCACTTTTTAGGTGTAATTTATAAACTTAGAAGGTTTCTGACGCATATTAAGAAAATTATCTTTACAATTTGTTAATTTTGATGACAAGTGAATATTTTTTTGTATTATGTTAATCTAGCGTCAAAATAACTGGTTATATAGTTGTCATTATATTTGAATATTATTTAGCCTATATAATTAAAGTGTTGGCTGGAATGCTTTAAGTTATATTTCTTGAAACCAATGCTTACATGGCATAGTTAGTCTCACACTCTTGCTGCCATTTTCTTACACATTTGTTCAATGTTCAGGGCACCCAACTCACCACACATTAAATGTTGGAGAATATTACAAATAATAACACATTTTAGAATAATTAGGCATGAAACATTCCCTCTTACAATATTGTTCAAATAAACATTTAATTGCAAAATAGGCTTAAAAATTATTATAAAAAGCACCCCCACACATATGTAGAAACCTGCCCAGTTGTATTAGGTCTATCTCAAATTAAT
This sequence comes from Timema genevievae, assembly GCA_902155825.1. NCBI lineage: Eukaryota > Metazoa > Arthropoda > Insecta > Phasmatodea > Timematidae > Timema > Timema genevievae. The sequence goes on along the minus strand of CABFWO010004179.1, from coordinate 6,300 downwards.
GTGTCATAAGGTTTATTTTAATTTTTGTAACACAAAATCTGTTCATGGAAGGTTTAAAAGGCTGGTAGGAACAAATATAGGAACAAACATCCTGTATGGTGTGCTAAGCTTCAAAAACTTCCGACTTCGCTTTGAGAGTAAAATTCCAGATTCAACAATTACTATGAAGCTTCAAACAAAAAATTATTTCAAGTTAAAATACATATATATGTTTATTTTTAAAAATGTGTTATTTTTTTAAAATCACAAATAAGTAGTATTAGTGCAAAACAATCTGAAATAATTATATTAAATTTTGTGATGATATCTTAATTTATCATTTTAAGACAAAATATATTAATTATGTTTGGAATTTAGCATTTTGTAAATTATTTTTAATATCTAAATTTACATAGTTATGCAAAGTATAACATTTGTCTCTAACATTAAACAGTTTTTTAATATTCAAACTTCAATTCAGCTTTGGGAATAGCTCGTATTATTCGATTTAACTTCGCTTCGAATTAAAAAAAGTGGACATGGCACATGGATGGTTGGATGTATTGAGGGTGGCTCTCCCTAAATGGTTTCCCGTTCCCTCTCCACATAAATAGATCCATTTCCCATATGGAAGTCTGTTTTCCCTATGGCTATCACAACAGTGTAGCCAATTTGTTTAGCAAAAACAAGCAACAAGTGGTGCCAAGAGACAGAGGGGTGGGTTGACTTTTAAAATAAAATTGTTACCGTCTAATCTCTTGAGCTAGTTTTCCTTTTATCAACACTTTTAAGGGTCAGAGGGCGAAACAAGCAATACAGCATCTTTGGAGTGTATAAAGTTGTGTTACATATTTTACACTCTCTCTCGAAGAATTATGAAATCAGAAAACCTAGGTCATGGGATGAGGCCTGATTTTCATAAGGATTATGACTTGGCTCTTTGTCCAGTGGCACCGCTGTAAAGTGTAAAGCGTGTTTGTATTTTCATTGTGAAAGACATTGTTGTGTAGTTTGTCCCTCAATTTGTTCTGTGCTTTATTACACATATAAAAGTAGTAATCAACTCTCACATACTTGAAATTATAAACACACACATGCAACTCTACAGACAAGTACACTAGTTTAAAATAAGTAGGCCCTTAACATATTTACATAAATAAATGGTATAATATAACTGTACATACTTTCTCATATAGTCAAATAGAGTTTGTAACAGCCCTTAGCTCAGTTGGTAGCGTGTCTGCCTGCTGAGCTATGAGTCTTGGGTTTGATTCCCGGCATGGCCGAAAATTTATCATGGGTGAAATATGGGTTTGCCCTCTCACAATAATAAATTAACGGCCGGGGACTGGATGTTGTGCCTGTCCTAGTCTTAAGTTAGCTTATAAGGCATATGACGCTACGACAGGCCTAGTCAGCCGGTAGTGGAAAATATAGTGTGTGAATAATAAAGTGACCCAGGCCACAAGCTGGAAACAGTAATGGATGTAAAGTTAAGTTTGTAACAGCCTTATAAAAAACAATGACTTCAACAATCATGACAATAAACATATTTAAAGTTAAAATGGAATTTTTGTGATTTGGTATTGTTAGGTGCATCACAAATTAATGTTCATATGACAAAAATCTAAAATAAATATTGTGATAGTAACATAATTCATCATATAATTAAATGAGTTAATCATGTTTGCAAAACATTTTGTAAATTATATTTATCGATAATAGCTAAAATCATAGTTGTGCAAACATACTTTTTTTTAGTTGGATCAAATCCACTATTAAAAAAAAATATTTAAAAAAATTATGAACATAGGAGTAAATATAACTACAATAGAATAATATAAAATACAGATAGTAACTAAATGTTAACATTCTTTCTTATAATCCATTCATTATAACAGTCATACATTCAGTTTAGTGTTAAATTACTGGTCTGGTTGTTAAGTTCTTACTACAGTATTATTATAGTTGGTCTGTACCACCAAAAAGCAGTATTAAGAGCTCTAAAACAAATTTCACTTGGAAAATTGATAAAAAATAATCTTTTTAAGGATTTGAATCTCAAATCCAAAATGTTCTCGAATCCTCAAAGTTCAAATATCCCCAAGAATTCTAGGAATTTGAGAGTACATCCCTCATTTTTTTCCTATTATTCAATTTGACTTTGCTTTTGATTGAGTTGAAAAAGAGGAGTGTACACATCCCTAGTTATTTCTCATGTAAAACACTACACAAATATTCATTTTGAACAAAATCACTTGAGCAATATTTGAAAAATTAGGAATTTTCACAAATCAGTTGTTATTAAATTACCATTTTTTTCTAGCACCATGTCTTACTACCCATTAGGATTATACACTTTTGTACTAAATACACTAATGGTTTTAGGGATTATGAAGGTTATATTTAAGGAAGTGTATCCACATTTGCATGGAAGGAGTGTGAATAACCACCCTCAGTGCACCTAACCAAGATTCAAACCTCGATCTCCCTGTCATCGGCAGTCTAATCTGCTACAAGAGTAGCACATTAGACGACACGGCCACCGAAACGGTTTACACTTAATTTAAGAGCTAGTATAAAAATATTTCATAGAATGACCCCGAGGTATAAGATATTATTATCAAGTTTGAATAAAATACATCAAAGCTTTTTGGTTGTAGCTCAAGAGTCAGACAAAATTGTTATATCCACTTTGTTGGTTTCGCAGATGCATAAAATGTCAAAATTCTTCATATTATCAAAATAAAAATTTGTTCATGATTACAAGACTATGTATGATGTATTTATATAAGGAAAACCTCTTTTCGCTTTATGAGGTAATCGTATTATATTTGGAAGAAGGTACAGGAAAGGTGGATAGAAGCATATAAAAGGGACTCACACAATATGGCTTTTACAATGAAAAGAAGAACACAGTTCACAATTTACAATGCTGCCATTGGCCAAAGAGGTAACGATTGCCTCTTGGAGACAGGCCTAGAAAGCTGGTATCAGAAAATATAAGGCCTGAACAACTGACCCGGGCCACAGGCTGGAAACAGTAATGGATGGTGGAACAAAAAAGTGAAAGTAGTTATTATTCTATAAGCAAACAAAATTAAGTACCTATTCAATTAGGTAATATTAAAAACCCTTTAATATTGGTACTAACATGCTCTAAATTGTCAAACATATATTTGACTTTTTTTTAACTTTCCCATCGGTGGGCACACAAACTGAATTTTAGTCAATCGGTCAGGGTTCAAATCCTAGCTGGGTGTACTGAGGATGGTGTATCTTAAATGGTTTCCCACTATATTGTCAAATAAATGCAAGTACATTTCCTCTAAATTCCACCTTCCTCATCCTGATTTTTTAATTACCCGCTTCGGTGGCCATATGGTCTAATCCGCTACTCTCGCAATAGACTAGACTACCAATAATAAGAAGATCGAGGTTCGAATCTCGGTCGAGTATAGTGAAGGTGGTTTTCACATAATAGTTTTTCACTCTCCCTCTATGCAAATGTGGGTACACTCTCTCTAAATATAACCTTTAAGATCCCTAAAAAAAACACTAACCTAATTAGTTCATAAGCGTATAACTCAAATGGGTAGTAAGAAGCAGTGTTAAGAAGAAGGAAAAAACTTTGTAATTAAAATGCATATTGCCAGGATAAATAATAAGAAGCATTAATAAAAGTTAGCATAGTAAAATAATGTTGGCATAAAATTTCTACAAATAATAAAGTCTCTAACTCTTAATAAATGAATCATCAGGTACCCCATTCTTCTTGGACTAGCTCCATGAAAAATATTCACTACAAGACCTCACATTTCTTTTTATTAATTTAAAAATTCAACCTATCATTTTAACGTCCAACAATGTCTTATTATTATTACTATTAGCACCGCGTCTTACTACCTGTTCAGGTTATACGCACAACAATGTCATGAACACACCTAAGCGGCAATGTTTACCCAAGGCGGAAAGTTTTGTTTTGATGTCAGCCAATATGCACAGAACACAAGTTTGTGATGTCTGGAGGTCTTTCTCTCTTGTATCCTTAAGTAAATGAATCCAGCATCCAAACCTTCTTTTTGTTAACATCTTGGTTTTTTACTTGCATGCCTTACACATGGTCAGATGTCGAAACATAGTGTTGGGCCAGCATGTTGTCTATCACCTCCACAGCCTCGTTCTCCCCCATAATATCCAAGTACCCGCGCAGGTTCCACACACTCAAGTTCCCATGTACTTGCTGCAAAATAATCGTACACAGTTGACCAAAATGTATTTGAACATTTAATACCTATGCAAGTCTTTAGCGACTTGTTCTAACTTAATTATAATACAAACACAATGACATTACCTTAGATTATGGATGTCATCATTCCTGTTCACAAGTCATCTCTATTATAAACAACAGACAAATATCTAAAGTCCATCTATGGTGGGAGTGTTGTTAAGTGACAGCTTGAAAAAGTTACCAGATCTACTTTCATGTATCTATTCGCCAAAACATTTGCTCTAAAAACTCATGTGTTGATTTGCTGTAACTTTTGAACTTTCACCAAAAAAAATAAAAATAAGTTTTTATCTTTTTCTTTTACCTATTATTGAAACAAGAATTTATGAAAATAAGTGTTTGGATGTTTCTTTTTTGGGTGAAACGGTGCCTGTGATTCACTTAAAAATGCCTTAAAAAAGAAAGTATATAAAAAATTGTGTTCTCTTCACAATTTAAGATGGCAAAAACCAGGCAAAACAAGGGTGGTTGATGACTCCATATAAAACATCTTCGGTTGTGTTCCTTTGTATGTGTTTACAAAATAAAGTTTTATTTTGAAACTAATATTTTGTATGACTCTCTAAGTTTAAAACACATTTATTTTAGTGGCCAGTTTGATTAAGACACAAACCGTGAATATATTATTTTTTAATTAATAATGCTATGTAATATAATGTCTTGTTGTCACAACCTCGAAGCTAAAAAAACAATAGTTTTATTAATAAGTTTTGTTCCTTCAATGAGTTAGAAAAAAACAATTATTATAAAGTAATCCTTAGGGAAGTAATATGAAGCATTTATTAACACTTTTGGCTGATAATATAGTATTAATAAGAAAATAATAATTATTTAAACTAGTCCTGTGCGGGAATGACATTTTGAGTTCAGGAAATTTTCGGGCGGGAAATAATGATTTACCACGGAGACGGGAAACGGGAAAAAATGTAATAATTTTCCACTTTAGGATTATATGTATTTTTCAAATTGGTAATTTTAGTCTAAATCATTCCAATAAAAAAATTTTTTTTATAGTTTCAATTGAGTTAAATGTAGTGGATCAAGCATTTTTGGTATACCAGGTAAATATCAATAAATTATGAAAATATATTTTAAGATTGACTAAAATTGTTATTAGATAAAAAAAAATAGAGATGAGCCCCTCGAATTCTGACAAGTATTTGAGATTCGAGGATTCAGTGTTTTACTGGATTCGATGGTCGATCTTTCACCTCCTAAACAAAGCATATTATGAATTCAAAAATTACTTAGCTAGGCCTACTTGAAAAGCATAACTTAATCTGTAATAATTACTTTGTTGGACAAAAGAGATAAGCATGAATAAAATCATTATTTTTTTTTTCTTTCACCTCACGAACAATCTTGTGAATATTTTAATGAACACATTAAAACTCTCTTGAAAACTGAAATTCTAATGTAGAATTACAAATAAACTCGAAATAAACAAATTATGGCTTTTTTTTATAACAGAAATAGGAAAACATTACATAAATTACAAAGTCAGCCGCCATAACGTATACGTTTACTAGTAAGAGTGATGATTAAATAAACATGACTTAATTCTTACTACCCAACTGGTTTCAATTATCTACAACTATGTAAAACATCCCAATTTATTCCACACAATCCTTAAGTTAGATATTTTGTTGGGTTTCATGAAAATAAATACTGTCAACAGTTAGACATTGATAAAACTGTTTATTTATGACTACATATTATATATCGATTGTTTGTTTAAAATCAATTCAGGTAATCTGATCACTTAGTAAGTGCTATTGAGTTATTGAATCAAATAATGACTTGCTAATTCATTTGTTTTTAAATTGATTTAACTAAGAGTTAATTTTTAAAAAAATAATTTTTATTGAAGTAATTATAAAAATATTTAAACATAGTCCTGCCTAATAAAATGGGAATGAACAATCATATTGCAAGAGTCGAATATACATGATGTCTACTCAACTTGACCAATGAAATTCCCGACTTATTCCCTGATTTTCCCTGATCATTTCCTAAATTTCCCGACTAAA
>CABFWO010004178.1:26500-50807 GCA_902155825.1 Timema genevievae | reverse complement strand
GGGGTGGATAGGGTGCTAGGTGTAGAGGATGAAGGGGGAAGATAGGGTGCTAGGTGTAGAGGATGAAGGGGTGGATAGGGTGCTAGGTGGAGAGGATGAAGGGGGAAGATAGGGTGCTAGGTGGAGAGGATGAAGGGGGCGGTTAAGATGCACGGTGGAGTAGGGATGGATGTTGTTTGCAAAGACTCGGGCCAACCCTAAAATTATTTTAACTAACTTATTGATGATAAAATATAAGTATGAACGGAACAGATCAACAAAGGCTCACAATCATTTGTTTCTTTATTACCACCCCTACCCTCCTCCCTACCCCCACCAGTACCAGCACTAATAAAAAGAACAATAACAACAACAAATGAACATTTTCCAAAAAGAAAATTATTCCTGAAAAAAAATTGGGATAAAATTTTCCTATTCATATCTCGTCTCGGAGAAAGCCAGAGCCTTGGATCGAGCACGTTTTCAATTTTAATCGCACATACACACATCGAGTCTGTGTGTGGTGATGAAAGTATATAATTTTACATAATCGTCTGCCGGGAATATGTTCTCTTACCCGACAGCGTGTTGGCCAAGTGGTTTGGCACTTACGTAATAGACCATATAACGAGCCGATTAACCGGGGATATCAGATACACGATTACGCTCGAGCCAAAAACAGCATAGGTGGGGTTCTTTATTAATTATTTATTTGAAAACAGCGAAATCGGAGGATCATATTTAATTCAAAAGTAACTCTGTTTTAATAGTGTATTTAAAAAATCAATAATAGGTTAGATTATTATTATTATTATTATTTGCACCTCGTCTTACTAACCGTTCGGGTTATACGACTCTGTACTAATCACTCACAGATTATGAAGTTTAAATTTAGGGACCCGCCTCGGTGGCGTAGTTAGCCAACGCGCCAGTCGTGTTGAGCCAGATCACCGAGGACGGGGGAGATTGTGGTTTGAATCTCACTCGGGTGAACTGGGTTCTGGGGTGGTTTTTACTAAATGGTTTTCCACTCTCCTTCCACACAAATGCGGGTTCACTTCTTTTATATTTAACCTTCCCAATTCCTAATCCATTAGTGTAATTAGTACTTAAGCGTATAACCCGAACGGGTAGTAAGACGCGGTGCTAAAATTAAATTTAAAAAATTAAATTTAGGGGAAGTACACCTACATTCTCGTGGAGGGAGAGTGGAAGAACCATATGGGGAAAATCACCCTCAGTACACCCGACAGGGATCGAACCCCGATATCCCCAACATCGGCAGTCTAGTCTACTGCGAGTGTGTTTCTTCAGACCATGTGATCACCGAATTGGGTAACAGCACTAATAATATACTACAATATTCGCAATGTTGATAGCGAAAAAAATAAATCGTTTTTTAAATGTTTTCATACCAAAGTCCTTTTTTTTTAATCGCACGGCATCTTACCACCCGTCCTGGCCGTACGCAGCTATATTAATTACTCTAGTGGAGTAGGGATGAGGAAGGAAGAATTCAGAGTAAGAAATACCCGTACATGCGTGGAGGAAAAAGGACGACCCTGAGTAAACCCAGCCGAGATTCGAACCTCGAACTTTCAACAAACCGGACTAAACGAGCTTGACGCTAAACCAAGTTCCCCTTGGCCACCGGCGAGCCCCACAATAGAAGCACAACGTCCCAAGAAGTCGAACTCGTGTAAAGTCTGTTCAGTGTAGGAATTGTTTTCTGAAAGGCCTTTTTACCTACCAGAAATATATTATATAGTAGGATATTGGTAGGAAAAAAGACCTTTCAGAGAGTAATTCCTACCGTAAATGGAGTATACCCTTGCTTGTGTGTGTGTGTGTGTGTGTGTGTGTGTGTGTGTGTGTGTGTGTGTGTGCGCGCGCGCGCGCGCGCCCCTTGGTCTTTCCTCCTAGAAATCTAAACGAGAATACACGTGAGGGGGCGGCGGTAGGAAGAAGTTTCCGTCAGTTGTCTTGGCTACAGGATATCCGGGAACCACGACTAGCTTTAAGAGGTTAATGTGGGCCGAGAGCGTTGAGCCCCTCGCGACAAGATGGGGCGCTCACGCGCTCAAGATGAGTATCCGGACTCCGGACTCGTGTCTACGACATCAAAAGAGCAGCCCGGAAGATGGAGACAGACCATGCTGCATTGCGAGGTTACCCTGAGCAACGTTTTTTTTCTCTTAAAAAAAAACGGAAAAAAAATATCTCATGATTTTATTTCTTCCTACCAAGTTTTTGATGTATTAAAAAAAGTATATAATCAAAAATTTAGAAAAATTCTGGCTTCCAGGTGCACATGTTCGTAAACAGGTGCTACTGATTTTTAAATTTCAGACCTCTGCCTAAGATAGATATCGTGCAATGCTCATGACAGACTAACAAACTCTTCATTTTATTAATATAAAATATCTTTGTTCAACTTCACAACTGGGTGACGTCAAGTTTTTTTAATCTTCCATTCTTCCTTCGAAGTGATGAACACGTTCACCTTGAAAAGCACTGAATACACTTTCTTATCAGTTCCGTTCTCACCACTCTCAATAGAAACCGACCGGGATTAGAACCCCGATCCCCCCGTCTATTGCGAGTGTGACGCTTTTAGAACAGGGGTCGGAAACCTTATAAACTTATCAAAGTTACCGCGATCGTCCATATTTTTCTCAACTGTGCCTTTTCTTTTTATTTGCTAGTATTTTCATATTTTATGTATTCCTTAGATTCGAACACAAACACACTTACGTACATACCTACCTATAACATACATCTTTAAATATAAAACTATTTAATTTACTTATACTACATGCTTCGGTGGTCGCATGGTCTAAGACGTCACTCTCGCAATATACTAGACTGCCGATGACAGAGAGACCAGCGGATTTCGAATTGAATGTACCAAGGGTGGTTTCCAAAATGGCTTTCCACTCCCCCTCCCCGCAAATACGGGTATACTTACACTAAATTAAAACTTTCTATATTGCGATTTAAACTTCTTTAGGATCCGCGTGGTGGGTAGGCTGGGGAGCATAGTTGCCACATAGCGGGGGTTCGCGCGTTACTACTATGCAAGCTACTCTGTGACTGTCAAGAAATCTGGCAACGTGAATCGGTTGCTATGATAACTACCTTCACGGATTGGTCGAGCATGTGACGAGCCTCCAATCACCACTCGGGCTACGATCACCTCAATTCTAAATCAGTTTAAAACACACTATCTTCCCTAACTCATTAGAGTAATTAGCATAAATGCGTATAATTTAAATAGGTAGTGAAACGCGCTGCTGAAAATATATTATAACATTATTGATTATGATCGGTAAAAGTTATTTTGGTCACTAATATTTTTTTTAAATGCTTGATATATTTGCGAGTTTAAAAGACTCAAAAATCGACTTTTAATGGGGATCGACTGGTAATTGTCACGAGATCGACCCCTGCTTTAAATCATTCAACCAGCAAAGCCGGGTAACTCATCACTCTATTCATTAGTAACGAGATTGGTCTGAATTCAAACCTCAGCCTTTACTTGGGAAGATAATCTTCTACTAACCGGGCGGTTGCTAGGCGACCAAACTCGTGCTGACGTCCTCACCTTCGGGGAAAAAACACCGTTATAATTTATTTTACTTTGAGGATGTTTTCATGGAGGTATTGAGGGAGGGTGAGGTGGGGTGGTAAGGGAACATAAAAAATACACATGTTCTCGACCGGCGTTAGAGCGTCTGCCAACTGATATAAAGGCACAAGGTTCCGTATTACCGACGAGGGCTGAATATTTATAGTTTTTTTTTTGTTTGAAATAGGCTTTTTTTGCCGCTTTCGTTTAATGATAAATTAACGATCTGAGGGAAGGTCGTTTTCCAACGGTTTGTTGATAAAAAAAAAGTGGTTGATAATCGAGGATACAAAAAATAAAGGGCCACGTTTTATGAGAAGTAAACCATTTGGAAGAAACTTTTTAGAAGACATATTTTTTTTAAAACGTAAATTATTCCAATTTATCCGCATCGGAAGGCACGCCCCCACAAAGTCGTTAGTCTCGTCTAGTCTGGTTCATCAGCGACCAGCGACATGGAGATCGTGGTTTGAACCCCGGTCGAATGTACCAAGATGATTTTATCTAGTGTTTTACTCCCACTAGTACACCTCTTGTAAGTTCTACCTTCCTGATTCTCGTCAGTGTAAATATGAAGATAGCCCGGTTTGGTGGGAAAACACGCGAAGCACTGGAATTGGGTGTTACAAAAAGAACAATAAGAAGCCAACATTGAGTCAGTAGGTATAATATACCTCCATTGCTGAACCCGAGACAACTTGATTGAAACTAGAGATCAACTACTCCGTATCTAGAGGGAGGGGGTAGAGTGACCACCAGTACGTGACTGGTGAGTACAAAGACTTGTCACTAACTGACATTCGCCCAGAAGCAAGAGCTGCTGTCATCTCACGTGAATGAACGAGTGCAACTATAGACAAAGGTTGCATGGTCGTCTCAAAGGAATGAACGAGTGCAACTATACACAAAGGTCGCATGGTCGTCTCAAAGGAATGAACGGGTGCAACTATACACAAACACTACACTATACACTATCGTCCCACGGGAATGAGCACAAAGTACTTCACAAGGGTACTGCTTTCGTCTCAAGAGAATTATTACAACCTTAAAAAAAACCTGGCTACGACATCGTCTATAGACTAGGGCCGGGCCATACGTGAAGAATCAGGAAACACAGAGGTTCTGCGAAACTGGTTATCAAAACTTGTTTAGAGTTAATTACAATATTTTCAAACTAATAAATAATTCGTGCGCGAAATAAAACGAAATGAAATATTTCCTAGAAATTTGACTACACTTATCGAATGCAAATTATGGTTAATGCCGTTGATTTTAATACAAATTAACCATATAAAAAAACCACACCTTTTCTTTTGCATAGCAGACTTCCTTATTTTTGCCTTCGTTGCCTGATATTGTAGCAAAAAAAAACACTACCAACTTTACCGTTACAAATTTATTTTTATTCCAATAACCAATAAAAATGCTGTTAGTAAATTTATTTCTCTTAACCAAAAATAACTCTTGTATTGGACTAGACTGCCAAAGACGGGGAGATCGAGGTTCGATCCTGGTCAGGTACACTGAGTTTTTCACGCAAATGAGGGTGCACTTCCTCTAAATCAAACCTTCCTAATCCCTAACACATCTGTGCAATTAGTACAAAGGCGTATATAACCCGAACGGTTGCTAAATAAAAAAAATTGTTTGCAAACAGTCCAAAGTCATCTTCTGTATTTTGTTCGAGTTTTTACGTTACGTCAATCCACCTGTTTATTTACGTTACGTAAACAGTAAGAGAACGCGGTACCGACATAATGAGATCCAATAATTTTATCCACCGCAAATCAAGGTAAAGTATCAGGTGTCTGCCCCAGGTTGTAAGTTTGTTGGTCGTGTGCGGATGTGTGTGTGTGTGTGTGTTTNAATCCAACAGGTTTTGAAACGAGGCTAGGACGAGAAAGATTACATGTTAGTGTGTGTGTGTGTGTGTGTGTTTTTTTTTTAGAAAGTGCGCCTTATATAACTCCAATTAAAAAAATAAAGCTAGGTCAGAGGTGAAGTATTTGGTCACGTAACCCGCCGCAGCCAACTCACCGTGTAGAAGCGGTCCAAGCACGCAAAAAAAAAAACCCAGTAATAATAGTAACTTTACTCGCCAAGAATTATTGAAAGTGCTTTAGGGTCACTCCCTTGAAATAAAAATAAAAGTGAGAGTAAAGTCTGCCATGTTTTTACCGGACGTTACTTTAATAACTAACCCACAGGTTGAGAGTGAATTAATTAATTAATTACGTAACATAATAGCCCCAGCAAGCGATCAAGAAGCTAGGAAACCTTATTTACATCATAATATTTTAAGACGCCCGAGTCGTAAGATAAATTGACCTGGGAAGCCGGGGGTCGATACCAAGCAGCCGTGCTGAGGATGTTTTGTTGAAATAGTTTTTTTTTTAAATCTCTAGCCCACTCAACTCTACTATATTCAAGCCATATATTTTCCACTGCCAGCTTGCTAGACCTGTCGTAGCTTCATATGCCTTATAATCCAACTTAAGACTAGGACAGACACAACATCCAGTCCCCCCAGCCGTTAATTCAACACTGTGAAAGGGTAAACCCACGTTTCACCAGTGATAAATTTCCCATGCTGGGAATCGAACCCGGGACCCTTACATAGCTCAATAGAGAGACACGCTACCGACTGACCTATATATTCGTACATTAGTTTATGTGATCTACAGCTGTCGCTTTTGATAGATATCAATACTTATAAAATAATAATAGGACTGTTTTTATCAATTTTGGCCAGGAGAAAAACTTTTTGTATTTTCTGACAGGCTCTTCCTATACATTTTTTTAAAACTCTACCAATGACAAAGAAAAAGAGTTCACACTCAACACTGCTGCCACTGGACACAGAAATAATGGTTCCTTCATGTATGTAAAAAAAATATATTTATATATAGCACCACGTCTTACTATACCCATTCGGGTTATACGCTTATGTACTAATTATGCTAATGGGTTTGAGATGAAGGTTGAATTTAGAAGAAATGTACCCGCATTAACGTTAAGAGAAAGTGGGAAACCTCTTTGGAAAACCACCCTCAGTACACCCGACAAAGATTGAATCACAATCTCCCCATTATCGGCAGTCTAATTTATTGCGAGAGTAGCGCCTAAAGCCATGTGGCCACCGAAAAGGGTATAGAAGCTATACACTAGAACCTGTAAATAAGAAATAATGGGAACCTAAGCTAGTTTGGATTAGCGAAAATTCGGATTAACCGGGAGAATTCAGGGATACAGTATTTTCATGAATTATAAACTACTACAGTTGAATAATTTTAATCAAATTTTCATTTATTTAACTGATGTACAACGAGTAAATATTAAACATTTATTAGGGGTGTGCGAAGTCCACTTTTTCAATTCAAATCTAACTCGAATCGAATATACTAAATATTCTCGATTACGAATCGAAGTTCGAATATTTTTTGTTAGTTTTTTTACACTATAAAAATATATTATATTGTTATTTATTAAACTTTATCTTATCTTAATCTAATCCTAATCTTAATATATATAATTCTTATGTACGTGTGTATGTCAATGAGCTCCTCCTAAACGGCTGGACCGATTTTGATGAAATTTTTTTTGTGTGTTTGAGTGGGTCCGTGGATGGTTTAGATTCACAATTGGACCAAGTAGGTGGCGCTGCAATCGGGTTATAGGATTTTTTTTTTGGGAGAGGTGGTTTAGATTTTTTGCATATCAGAACATGTAACCTCAAAATTTCACCCCCCCCACCACCACCCTTCAATATTTATAATAATGAATATAATATTAATAATTGACCGTTAAAACTTTCAATTATGCCACCCAAACGAAAAGCGAACGTTCGGGCAGGACAACGTCTGTCGGGTCCGCTAGTTACTTATAAAATGTTTAATTGTAGTTATTGCTACTAATATTTCCTTTTTAAGCTAATAAATCAAGTTATATTACAACTTAAATTCAATTACTTAGGATTTTTTCAAAATAAATATATAAATGGTAATAATTGACCATAAATCGAGTATTTTAGCCGTCAATATTTTATTGACGAAGCTTCGAGGCCGGAATTATTTTCAAAGTGAAGTCGAAGCTTCGCAAATCCATACCATTTATTATCAGATATCACTGTTTCTTACCATTCTATTTTCACTATGAGCTTGTTAATCAATTAAATATATTTCGTTTGACTTTCCCTCCCCCCCCTTTTTTTTTATCGAGAAGTGTGTTCGGATTATCAGGAATTTCTGACTAACGGGGCTCAGTCTAACGGGGCTATACTGTATTATATTTGTTTAACAATTTTCGTTTTCCTCTTTGTGGTATAATTTCTTGTAAACCCCCCTCGGGGAATTGCCCCCGTCACACATCTCCACCCCCCTTGTAACGAGACCTGGGTCAAGGCAATGTTTGTTCCTACCGCTCTGTATTCTTAAAGCGAGCAAATATTTGGGAGAGTTAAACGTGAATTTGACTTCGTGATGATTAATTTGTTCTTAACGAGGACTTGATTATTTGTCTTGTGGACTACTGGCGCAATGACAATATCGGGGCGGAAGGCGAATTTATTTTAGAGATAATAAATCCCTCGCAGCAAATATGTGAAGTATAGCCTAGTGACATTTTATAGTCCGACTTACTTTGCTCGTTGGGGGCTCCACCCCCTAATCCCCGGTGAGTTTTGTTTGCAAGTGGATGTAAACTAATGTAATTCCAGCGTTGTTTTGAAATTTAAAAATGTGTGGAAAATGTGCATAATTTACCTAAAATAAAAATAAAAATCTAGCTCTATTTAAGGTATAACCGATGGAGATACGACAAAAAGTAATAGGACCAAATTTGGGGATCTTGCCAAACCCGCAGCTGCTGGTGCAATCCGTTTTCGGATAGGTCTTATCGTTTAGCCACAAGAGACCTCCAAAGAAAGGTCCGCACCGAATTTAAAGTTGCTCCGCCATTTTGATTTTTTTTTCGGGGGTTAAAAACTAAACTTTTTGGGATTTTCCCGTCGGTTACAGGCTAGAAGTTATAAGTTTGCCAAATTTAAAGTTTCTAGCTCATCTGTAAGTGGGTAAACATTAATGTCAGTGAGTGAGTGAGTGAATGAGTGAGTCAGTGTGTGAGTGAATGAGTGAGTGAATGAGTGAGTGAGCCATGTGGCTCTATAGTGGGATAATAATTTAAAGAGGACGAAACATTTTTACAGTTTTTTTTTCTCAAGCACCATGCCCATTCGGGTCATACGCTAATGTACAAATTATGCTAAGGGTCAGGGATAAGAAAGATTGAGTTTATAGGAAACCCACATTTGCATGGAATGGGGGGGGGAAAAACCTTTTAAGGAAAACCGCCTTTAATACAACCTGACGGCATTCGAACCCTGATCTCCCCGTCATCTACAGTCTAATTTATTGCAAGAGTGACACCTTAGACCATACGAACATCGAATCGGGTATTTTTTTATTGTTAAAAAATGAACTAAAACGATTTTAACACATTTATATGGCAATTCATGTGATCTGAAACTGCCACTTTTGATAGGAAAACAATACAATGATATTACTTACTTACCCGCTTCGGTGTTCTCATGGTCTAAGGCGTCATTCTCGCAATGAATTAGACTGTAGATGACGGGGGTACCAAGGTTAGAATCCCGAACATGTGTGCTGAGGGTGGGTGGTTTTCCCCCCTCCCTTCACTCTGGTGCGGTTACATTCCCTCTAAATTTGACCCTCCACATCTCCAATACACTAAAGTAATTAGTTCGTATTCGTTTAGCCCGGGTATTGAGACCCGGCGATAAAATTATGATATTAATATAAAATTTTGATCGTAAAATTATGTGTTTATATTTTCTAGAAAATTGAACTGTACCCAAAATATGACTAACAATTATTTATTTATTTAATTGACGTATTTAACGTGTACTTTCTGAACCAACTGATTATATCAGTACAGGATAACTTCTATGAGCGAGAACTAAAGAGTCTACCAATTTTGCCGGGAAAGGTATCTTCGCATACTTTCCAGGGTTATCTTACATGTCCACAATCGACATGGGTCCATCAGCTTTACTTCCCCCTGCTAAGGAAGTTGTGATACATGTTTTTATCGCTCAAGAAATATCCGTCGACTCCGGCTGGGTTTGAACCCACGAACATCGGGTCCTGAGGCACACCACTTTACCCCAAGACCACCGAGGCAGACCTAACAATATTCCAACACATTCGGCTTCTCAAGGTCTTAAAAAGTCCCAAAAGCGTAAAAGCTGTTTTATAACTTGGAATTACCTTGCCTCAGACTAAGCCCAAGAACCCCTCTCCCGAAACACCCCCTAATCCAACTTCAAACGTAGCCTCTCATTAGGATTTATTCATTCTTAACTAACGAGCAAAATGGAGGGGGGAGAGTCCAACAATTTTTTTACGTATAAAGTTTCCAGTGTGAAGTCAGCAGAATTATAAGTTTGTCTTGAGCCTAGATTAAAAAAAACTTTTTAGTATTTATTTTAAAACTACCTCGAAAATATAACAAAAAAAAAGCTTCCATACTATTTTCTTGCTAAAAAGTTAACTAGCCGATTACCAGAATAATTTTAACTTTTGAACTAACGAAAAAAGTTTGTTGTTGCAGTTTTCAGCTGACCTATTTCTGGGCTGCTTTAGGGGCACCACCCACCCGAAGAGAAATATTCTCACACCGCAATATTTCCTGAGGGAATTACAATCCATAAGGCTTAACAACCATTAGAATCAGCTGAAGCTGTGAAGAAAGCTGTTAAACAAATTACTTTGTTCGAGGAAGACTTAAATCTATATTTATAACTATTTACTTGGATGTCAAAACTGAGACATTTCATATTAAAAGTAATTGAAAATAAGATAACTGCACCTTTTTTTTTACATATTTTCTTTTTATTATAAAACTAAGATTAAAAAAAAATCCTTTGGGACATTTTGATTAGCGTGAACCATGTTTTAAAATAAAAAACACACTTCTTAAATTGCATTATCACCGCGTCTTACCAGCCGTTCAGGTTCAACGCATCTGTACTAATCACGATAATGAGTTAGGGATGAGGAAGGTTGGATTTGGAGAACGCGTGCCAACATTTGCGTTGACGGAGAGAAGGGGGGGGGGAGGGGAACTATCTAAGAAAAACCACTCTTAGTACACCCGAACGAGAATCGATCCCCGATAGCCCCTTGATCGGCACTCCAGCATATTTCGAGATTGATGACCTAGTACAGCGGTTCCCAACGTGGGGTACGAATACCCTCTGGGGTACGTGCCAGGACGTTTGGGGGTATGTGAAAATATTTAATCAATGGCGGAAAGAGCTACATATGACGGCAATGTAAGATAAAAAAGATCAGTCAAATTTATTAAATTAACTCAACGCTATGGTAAGGGGCACCGCGGGTTTTCTTATATATTTGACCTTGGGAAAATTATTTCAATTTCAAACATAAGCTAGTTTTTTATTATTAATAATAAATAAATTAAATGTGGTGGGCACATTTCATGGAAACGGGATGCCAAAGGGTACGCAAGCGAAAGAAGGTTGGGGAACCGTTGCCCAAGTAGACCATTAATTTCTAGGTCGCGGCCCTATCCGTGATTCCGTGCGGCCCGCGAAACAACTGAACCAACAATGTGACCCTATTATTCTTTCTAAACAAACGTCATTAAAATACAACTAAACTTTTTTTTTAAATCACTTTGGTATAAGATTTACGTCCAGAAATTATCAGCAATGTTACAAATAACAGGTTTTACATTTTTGGTATAATTCATTCACGACCTTTGTTTACTTGGATGACAGCTCAAAAAGTTACTAGAAATACTGCCTAACGTATCCCTACGCCATATCTGACATCTGTCACTTTGGATAACTGTAATGAAAACGTATGATAATATATGAATGTGATAGTTAACCACAGTAATTTAGACCAATATTATTTATATATTTATTTGAGGTCGGGTACAAAGTCTTATTTATCGTTTTATTCCACTTAAAAAAAATTATCATTCACATCACTTTCACAAAATGTCTTAACGAACATAGCTTCAAAATGGCGACCTACGAATTTAAACCATGTGATTGATCATGACGTAAACAAGTTCTTTACAATGATACACATTAGGAAGTGGATAAAAATATTTGATTAAGTTAAATATTGAGATACGATAAAATAATCATAAAATAATTTATTATATATAAAAAAATCACAAGTATTTTCTCTTTTCCAAGTAAATATGATGCCTGTATTAAAAATTATTAATGTTTTATATTACACATCATAGATAACATTCCAAAACGAAGAATAAGTACTTTTAATTATGTTTAAAATATTGTTTCGGATTGGGTAAAAATTAATTAATTAAAAGTTATAAAACAGTGTGTGAAAACTTAAGTTTACGTTATTTTAAATGTAAATATATAACATGTAATTAAAAAACTTAACATTTATAACAAAACTGCGATCTTTTACAAGTGTTGGCGACCCAAAACCTAAAAATATGATTTTTGAACTGTCATTCAGCTAAAAACCTATCATGAATAGATTCTAGTTGGAATTATTTTCCCTAAGAATGACATGAATTTTTTTAAGCGAACTTCTCAGAAAGACGGCGTAGTAACAGACAGCAAGAGGTGGCACAACGTAACAATCCACAATAGGGGTGGTGGTACCACGTAACAATCCACAATAGGGGTGGTGGTACCACTGTAACAATCCACAATAGGGGTGGTGGTACCGCGTAACAATCCACAATAGGGGTGGTAGTACCGCGTAACAATCCACAATAGGTGTGGTGGTACCTCGTAACAATCCACAATAGGGGTGGTTGTACCGCGTAACAATCCACAATAGGGGTGGTGGTACAACGTAACAATCCACAATAGGGGTGGTGGTACCACGTAACAATCCACAATAGGGGTGGTGGTACCGCGTAACAAACCACAAGAGGGGTGTGTAGGACAGCGTTAGATAAATCTGCTCACCTCAAATGATGTTCACCGCGACCAGCACACGAAGGACCTGCAACAATAGAAACAAAATACTCTAATTAATCATTAGCGCGCAATGTTAATTGCAATAGTGAGGCAGAGCAGTAAGTTATTATCTTCTATGAGACTTTTTCAAGCGCCTGGTGAGAGGATTAAAAAAAAACACCCCGATGAAACCAGTCGGGTTTTACACCCTGGAGTCCAGGTTCGATTCCCTTGTCTAGGTTGTAGTTGATCAAAGTTTCAAACACTAATACAACTCTTTCTATGGTGGTTACTCTTACAAGCTTAATAGCTCTTTAAAATGTCAACTAAGGTTTTATAACGATTTGTATACAGTTTATAAACTACTTGTTGGACGTCTATCAACAGGTGGCGTCAATGTTGACAGCTGGCCAACTATCATTTAATTGATATCTCGCAATTACTTATCGAGTAACGACACTTAGATGTGTCTAAACATTTGTTCATTTGGCATTGCGTCATATAACCCCTCAGGGTTATACTAGTTTTAATTACTTTAATGGTAACCCACTTGAGTGGCCGAACGGTCTAAGGCATCACTCAAGTTAGACCGGCCTAGTGATGATGGGAGGGAGCGGAGTTCGAATCTCATTCGGGTGTACCGAGGGTGGGTTTGCCTGGATGGTTTCTCACTCTCCTTCCAGGCAAATACTGGTAGGTTACCACTTTCTCATCCCTACCTCATAAGAGTAATTATCAAATATGCATAAAACCCTAACAGGTAGTAAGACGCGGTGATAAAAACTCTATTAGGGTATGAATAAGGAATGTACCCAAATTTGCGTTCAAAGAGAGTGGGAAGCCGTTTAACAAAATAATATCTAAGCACACCCAGCTGGAATTCGAACCCTGATCTACCCGTCAACAATGTTAAGAAGAGTCTGACGCTTAACCCGCGTGTCCGCCGATGCGTGTGTAGCAATCATCAATTAAATATATACACACACAATCTGGCACTAAAGACGTAACTTTAGTCATGCCGCCTTAGGTTAATTAAGCTGGTTCGCAAGTCACGTGGGCCACCGAAACTTTTGTTTGGAAAGTGCACACTATGAGCTTCACCCACGTAAGTAGATTTACCCAACACGCCTCCAAAAGGCGAACCTTGTACGGGGATTCCAAGGTTTCGTGTCGTGACTGGGATAAAAAAATAATATTCCTCGAGATTTCTTTTTTTTTTAAGTCCATATTGTGACCTCATTTTACACCAGCACTCTTCGATACAATCCAATTTTCATAAAGATGGCCTTTTTGAAAATTGCAAACTTTTTTTAGAGGCCAAAAGTGATTTTTTTTAATTACTTAGCACCAGATTTTACTACCCATTCGGGCTATATACTTATACAATAATTAAGCTAGAGCGTTAGGTATGAGGTAGGTTGAATTTAGAGTAAGTGTGCTCTCATTTGCGTGGAGAGTGTGGGAAACCATTTTAGAAGACTAAACTCAGAACACCCACCGGGATTGAACTACGAACTCCCCCTCATCGGCAGTCTAGTCTATTGCGATAATGACGCCTTAGACGATGCGGTCACCTAAGCGGGTATTTTAAAATATAGTTTTATTTGGTAGGTTTAGATAATATCCATCAAAAGTGACAGCTTCGGATAACATGACTTGACGTATGAATACGTTAAGGTAGATCTAGTAACTTTTCTAGTTGTCTTTCTACGAAAATTGGACTGTAGTTGAGTTAATGCCAATCATATGATGCGCTTAGGTTAAATATTGATAAAATTGCTAATAATAATAATAATACACGATTTTGGTGTTTAATGGAATAAACCCCAAACTATTAGGGGCCTATACAGGGTGTTTCCGGGTTAAACGGCTAAACTTAGGGAAGTAGTAGTGGATAAAAAAAACTAACTCAAAATGTATTTTTAGAAATTTGTTAGTATTAGCTTTCTTTTCGCGCAAACAGTAAAAAAACTAAAAAAAGGTAGGTATTAAATAATATATTTTATTTATTTAGTTAAAATTGACGTCCTCCAGCCCGGAGACAAGCATTGTACTTATCAGTGACAAAACGAGTGGCTGACAGACAATTTAATACTCAGCAAAACGTCTTACTACCCGTTCGGGTTATACGCTTAAGTACTAATTGCACTAATTGGTTAGGCATTTGGAAGGTTGAATATAGAATAAGTGATCCCACATTTGCGTAGAGGTAGAATGTAAAACCATTTAGAAAAACCACCCTCAGTTCACCAAGACAAGATTCGAACCTCGTTATCCCCGTCCTCGGCAGTCTAGCTCGACACGAAACTAGCGCGTTAGCTAACTACGCCACCGAGGAGGGTAACAATTTATTTAATAAATATTATTATGTGTACCGGGATCAAGAGAAATTAACTAGATAGCCTTGAACACTTGCCAATCAAAACACATAAAAAAAGAACCGGTAAACACACTATTCTGACCTTTGCGGATGAAATTTAAACACGGAAAGAAAAGTTGATAGTTACCTATACCGCGTCTTAGTAAAATTAAAAGCGCTCGTTATATAAAACACGGGATATCTACAAAATGTATTTACCACTTTTAACGACTTTTTAATTTATTTCTAACAACTCTTTAAGTATTGCTAGATAATAATTATTATATGCCTTAGTAGAAAAAGAAATGCGGAAAACTATAAAATGAAAATAAAGGAGGCCCAAACACGGATTTGTATTATCAGCAACGCCTTTATATATTTTAATTATATATATATATATATACATTTAACTTTAATTTTGATTGCACAAATAGAAAGTAGACAATTCACTTACAATTAAATTGCAAAATAAAACTAAAACCATCCACTTCAATTTACTACCATAACAAAATTTCTTCCATTAACTTTGCCTTTTTTTTCCAAAAAGGTAAAAATACTGAAAAGGTTAGAATTTATTATCATACCTCTATGATATAACAACACTCTCACATGATATACCAATTGTTTTGCAGTTTTTATAGCAAAACTTTTTTTTTTGCCAAAATAAATAGAACATTACTCCAATACAAACACAGAGTCTAATTTTCTTCACACGGTGATATCAACAGTTGTTGAATATCTTTCATGAACATAGCGGCATTAGATGAGAAACTTTTTAAATGAAGAGGAAAAGTTGTCATTAAATTCCAGGACACCCTTGACAGATATTCAAGACTATTTCATATTGCTTTATATATGTAGAAAAATTAAACTAAACTTATCTAATGAAGCAATAATATATTTGATGTGTCAAAAACATGTTTCGTTTTAAACAAAAAGTATGATCAGCCAAACAATTTTATTTTAGGATTTAGTAAATTAGATTAGTTTAATCGTTTAGTTATTTTTAGACCGAATGAATGGTACTAAAGCGAGTGATATGGAATTTAAGAATACTTTGTTTGCAAGAAGAACCCACTTCGGTGGCGACGCGGTCTAACGCGCTAATCTCGTGTTGGACTAGACTGCCGAGATCAGGGTTCGAGCCCGGCCGTTTTCCCCTCTCCCTCTACGCAAATGCACGTATCAATTAAACCTTCCTAATCCCTAACCCATTAGTACATAGGCGTATAACCCGAACGGGTAGTAAGACGCGATGCTGAAAAAAAAGATCGCAGTAAGTAAATTAAATATAAGTGAAATTTTATAATTAATTTTATTTCCTGACAATTTTTTTAAAAAGATTTTGTTTCACCATAAACATTGATAAAAAAAATTACGTATGGAAGGACACCCCCTCCCCTTTACATGAAACCCTTACGTAATAGGAGGACAGCCCCTTATAGAACTGTAAATAATTATTCAAGTAGTCCATATTATTTCACCACAGAGTGTACGTGTATAAGGTGTAAAGAAAATTAGATCACACATGAGGGAAAATAATCCCTAAATACTATTTTTTTTTAAACAATGGCTAGATGCGTGTTTATAACGACACCTACGATTGTCTCGTGGAGCAAACATCTAAAAATAGACCGGGAGTATAAACCGTCGCATTGATGAAGGAACGCTGGCTGGTATCAACCACAGCGGAAACTGACGACACCTGGTTTACACGGTCAGAGTTGATATATCCAGTAACTCAGGGTCAGTACATACAGAAGAACCCAGTAGATGTCCACCGCAGTTCGTACCGTGTAAAAACTAGGATCGAAGGTAAACATAATTAGATTGTGTGTGAGATAGTATTGAAATCTAGTTAGGTTTTTTTAATGACAGAAAGAAAAAGTGTTGGCCAAAATTAATCCAATATTGCTCCGGTACATTCTGGTTAATTTTCTAAACGTGGTGTTATCAACATTTCCCGAATATTTGTCAGGGATGTCCTAGAATTTGATAGCTTTTATTTTTCAGTTAAAAGAAAAAGTTCGTATGAGATTCCCTTGATAAATATTCAATAGCTCTTCAGAACACTGGGAAGAGGATTATGTTTCTACTGATAAATATGTTGTTTTTGACTAAACAAATGGTTTTCTATGAAAAAAAGCAAAAACGCTGTCCTTTTCTCGCATCCCCTTCCATCCCACCTTAAGGGAGTGTAGGAAACGCGAGTTAAGGGCAGTATTTTTGGTGTTTTTATAGCAAAAACTTTTCTTGGTCAATATAAATCAAATATTTCTCCAGTAGAAACATAAGAGTTTAATTTTCTTCACAAGGTGATATCAACAGTTGTTGAATATCTGTCAAGGGTGTCCTGGAATTTATTGACAACTATTTCTCTTCATTTAAAAAGTCTCTCATCTAATGTTGCTATATTGATGAGAGATATTCAACAACTGTTGATATCACCACGCGAAGAAAATTAAAATCTTTGTTCCTAATGGAGCAATATTTGATTTCTTTTGACCAAAAACCCGCCTCGGTGGCGTAGTTGGCTAACGCGCTAGTCGTGTTAAGCTCGACCGCCGAGGACGGGGAGATCGAGGTTCGAATCTGGTGGTTTTTCCTAAATGGTTTTCCACTCTCCCTCCACGCAAATGCGGGTTCACTTCCTCTTAATTCAACCCTCCAAATTCCTAATTTATTAGCGTAATTAGTACTTAAGCGTATAACCCGAACGGGTAGTAAGACGCGGTGCTAAATATTATTATTTTGACCAAAAAAACTGCAAAAATACCTTTTCTCGCGTCCCCTTCAATCCCACCTTAATTAAAGCACTCCAAAGTTGACGTGACCATTGCAGAGAACACGTGATGGTGGTGATGAATCAATTTAATAAGACCCCGCCGCCAACTCATCTTAAAGGCCGAGCTTTTCCGCCATCCAATTAAACAGATTGGATTAGGCAACGAGTGATGCGAGGTGTAATTTAGTTCCGTGACGTAATAGTCTTAAGACGAGGTCGGCACAACAAAGTGAATTAATACGTTTTCATTTACCAGGTTTGCAAACAATGACTCAACTTCCGGTTTAGACAGGGAACTTTCAACCGTGATGTGGAACTGCTGCAACTCGATCTGAAGAGCTCAAAGCCTAAACCTATTTGGAGTTATACGCTTATTTACTAATTACGCTAATAGTTTTAGGGTTGAGGAAGGTTATATTCATAGAAAGTGTACCCGCAATTACGTGGAGGGATAGTGGAAAACTATTGTGGAAAAAAAAACACTCAGTATAGCCGACCGAGATTCGAACGTCGATCATCGTCAATCTAATCTACTGCGAGAGTAGCGCCTTAGACCATGCGGCCATAGAAGCGGGTCTCTCAAAGCTCAAACTAAAGTTAAAAAAATATAATAAATCAACTTTACTAACACAAAATCGGAACATTAACTCCTACTTGCCCGAAATTGTCGATTCTTTTATAGTTCTTGGACATACATACAAGGATGTACCAGATCCTCAGCCTTATGGAAGTTCCGCTGCATTCCTTGAGCTGGGATGAGTCCATCAACACTGGGGCGTGATAGTGTGTGTGTGTGTGTGTGTGTGTAAATGTAAGGCTGTGTGTGTAAATGTAAGGCTGTGTGTGTAAATGTAAGGCTGTGTGTGTAAGTGTGTGTAGATGTAAGGCTGTGTGTGTGTGTGTAAGTGTGTGTAGATGTAAGGCTGTGTGTGTGTGTGTAAGTGTGTGTAGATGTAAGGCTGTGTGTGTAAGTGTGTGTAAATGTAAGGCTGTGTGTGTGTGAGAGAGAGGGGGGCTGTGAGAGTGTGTTCGTGTGTGAGAGGCTGAGAGTGTGTGTGTGTGTGTGTGTGTGTGTAAGCGTGTGAGAGTGTGTAAGAGTGTGAGTGGATGTGTAAGCATCCTCGCCCCAGCCAATAGAAAGTGTCAAATCTTCCATCTTCCTTCCGCGACCGTTCCGATACGATCGCGCGACCATTTCGCAAACGACACAACTTTCTACCGTCGGTTTACAACAGAACTGTTTACTACGGTTGTAATCGTGAATTAATATTTACGTTTTATGTAACCTCGAATTAAAAAAAAATTGTTCAAATTTGATATTCAGATCCTCGGGATCCTACTTATTTTTACCCTTGGTAGTTTAATGATGAGCTTTTTTTTAATCAGAAATATTTTTAAAATGGCTCCAACGATGTGATTCGAAATGCATAGCCGGTAAGTTTTTTATAATAAAAATGATTTTGTAAGTTATGTTAGTTTTTATTTAAACATTTGATTTAATAGTAGTTGTCCAAAGACTTATTTTTGAAAAATTTGAGATTTAAAAAAAATGGCTTTAATGATTTTGCTCAAATTTTGTATCTGGGAACTATTTTACATAATAAATATGAATTTATGTTTATTTTTTCTAAAATTAATTAATTTAAAGGTAGTTCTACGTATGACCAATTTTAGAAAATATGAAAGTTTAAAAAAAAAGTTGTTTTTTTCAAGATTTAGCTAAACTCATGAAACAAATTTTTCACCAAAAAACAAATAATATTTGCCAGATAAAACATTCCAAGATATCCATTCCCTTTACGAAAAATTTCGAATTGAGGACCGATATAATTGAATGGATCCATAGTAATTTTGGAGTTGAAAAATTTCAAAGATTACAATAGGCCTACTTGTTCTATATGAGAAAGTAAAAAAGGGCCATAGGGCTGCGTCATTTATGTAACTATAGTAGGATTCTGGTAGGAAGAACCGTTTTAGAAAATAAAAATTATTTTTGGGTGGGACCGACATTGAAATTTTTTTTACTTAATTATCAATGTTAGTCTATAGGTATTGATATATATCAAAATTTAAAGATGTAAATGACATTACTTGATATATGAAAGTAGCTTTACTACCATTTGTGGCACCCGCTTTGGTGACCACGTGGTCTAACACGCTATTCTTGCAGTCAACTAAACCGCCGATGACGGGGGAAATCGAGGTTCGAATCTCGGTCGGGTGTATCGAGGGTGGTTTTTCCACTCTCCCTCCACGCAAATGCGTAATTAGTTACATAAGTGTACAACACGAACGGGTAATAAGACGCGATGGTAAAAAAAAAAAGTTTGTGGCTGTAATTTACTGTTCTTGACAGGATTCTACCATGGTATATACATTCAATAGTGACGTTTGTTTGTTTGTTTGATATTATTAATTTCGCGGCAATAATTTGCATGAGCACGCGAATCACGAAGATCACAAGGCTAGATAGTGCAAGAGTCTCAAGGTGAACACACATTCGCCTCGGCAAATTATTCAAGAAGATACACTTCGTTACGTCTTCCTGTTCTGCGCTAAGAACAGTGGATTATTTCCCGCCTTCTTCAAACCGGCCAGAAATATTATAATTATTCGAGCCTTTTCTGAAAGTCAAGACTTGAGAGGATCAACCCATGGCAAATCGAATTGCAATTAATTATTTGTTATATCAGGCGCGTCAAAATATTTTGATCATTTTTTTTTTGCACCGCGTCTTACTACCTGTTCAGATTGTACGCATATTTATTAATTATGCTAGCTAATTAAGAAAGAGAAAGGTTGAATTTAGATGAAGTGTACCCGCATTTGTGTGGAAGGATAGTGGTGGATAAACTTTCCAGGGGAAATCACACCCACGAAATAGATCCGGCCGGGATTCAAACCCCGATCTCCCTGTAATCGGCAGTCCAGTCTATCGCGAGGGTGACGCCTTAGACCATGCAGCCACGGAGGCAGGTTTGATTTAGTTGTGTGCATTTATTACTAGGGTTTGGTGATTTTCAAGTCATCGATGACTTCAGATGTAACCGCAAGAAGTAGTCACCCAGAACCTCCTCATATCAGACAAAACATCAAGTTATCACTTGAACATCAGTCAAGGCGGCCCCGTCTTGAAATATATTGAACAAGCGTCATGTACTTGAGAGCAGACACGGAGACAGGATGTTTATATCCGAGATTTGGAGACGCACCAAAACATCTCGTTACATGGAAAACCCTCTCCCAGCATAGCATATGGAAAAGTACTCGCCCGCAGGCAAATTAGCCACAGCAATTAGTTTGGACACGATGCTGCCGGCACCGATGGTAAAATTATGTTTAACCTCATCTAGTCTAATATCATCATCTCAGAGGGGACTGCATGGTTGGTAGGGGAACAGCTTTTCCAATCTCTCGTTTCCGTGAGGTCAATCTCCCCTCAAATATAAGACAAGTTTCGCAACGCTGGACAAAACTGAAAGCGAGGAGTTTTGGCAACAGTTAACCAAGAGAGAGCGAAGATAAAAGTTTCACTAAGCCCTGTTCAACCTGCACAGACTTGTCGGTGAGCACAACAGCGTATTTATCTGTGACCTACACAGACTTGTCGGTGCGTGTGGACACTAATCCATCTTCCTACACACGTTGCTCAGTTTTCCTTCAATATTGGTGCAGGAACAGTTTTTTGTTTTTGTTTTTTCAACTAGGACTGATCATCAAAGTGTACGTGGTTTTCTTACTCACACCCCTGAGCTTGTACCTTTTCAATAGCCAAAGCCTGGACCATCTTGAGCGCCGCGACGTTTGATTTGCCTTCTTTCTGCAAGACAAATTGCGACAATTTACCAGACTTGCACTTTTTACACGATGGATTGCGCGGAACTGAACGGGGGGAAACGGTGTTGAAAACCGTAAAGTGTGAACACCCTCGGTTACCAGACTTGCACTTTTTACACGATGGATTGCGCGGAACTGAACGGGGGGAAAACGGTGTTGAAAACCGTAAAGTGTGAACACCCTCGGACTGCAACAATATTTTTTTACTCAGTTTTACCAGAGCAATCATAAATGAGTAATAAAACGTTGAGTTAATTTTTTTCAAGCGGTGATAACAACAGTTGTTGAATATCTGTCATGAGCATAGCGGCATTAGATGACAAAACTTTTTAAATTAAGAGAAAATGTTGCCATTAAATTGCAGTCTGATATCTTTGACAGATATTCAACTACTGTTGATATCACCATGTTCAGAAAATTAAAATAGAGGCAATAGTTGATTTATTTCGACCAAAGAAAGTTTTGATATAAAAACTGAACATCTCACGTGCCTTAAAATATCGCCAACTGAAATGTGATAGTAATAATATGTGACTTTGTGACACAGTAAATAAACAAACAACATAATTACGTTCTATGAGTGCTAAACTATTTTATTTGTACAGTTTGTGTTAATACCGCTGTTTATCATTACTAATGATACAGAATGGGTAACCTCAAACATCAGTGATGAATACATGATCCTTACCTCATGTTGAACAATCTGGAATTCTTCGCCATAAATAAAGTCTTGTATTTTATTTGCAAGTCGAATGTGCTGGAGAACTATTTACGAAGATTACCTTTCTATTATTATACTTGTCAACCTATCATATATGTATATATGAAACAATAGCGCTATAAACGCGTCATAAACTTGAGAAATGCACTTAACAAAAGAATAACTTAAATGGAATCAACTGAAAAGGTATCGATGTTTCGCAAGAAATATATATTTAAATGTTACGACACAATCAAACAAACTTTATAATTTATTATTATTGTTATCATCATCATCAGCAGCAGCACAGCGTCTTACTAACCGTTCGGGTTATACGCACTTACGTTAATGTGTAATAGTAGGGTGATTGTGAGATGAAATGGAGGACCTACAGTTTAACGTGGGATCCGAACCACGGTGGAGGCCTGGCATTCCACACATTCACAAGTTGTGATTAATACACGTCTTGTCAGAGGTGAAGGAAGGGTTTGGCAATCAGATAAATCTGTGCCGGGAGCGAGGATTGAACCCCACACCTCCTGCATAGAAGTCCAATACCTTACCCCTAGACCACCAGGTCACCTTCCACAGTGGTGGCTTGCGACATACTAAGTAGGTGAGGGAACTGGGTTGGGATAGGCGGTTCTTAGAGCCTATTTAATTATCTACATAGTCATAAAATAGAGGTTTGGGAGACAAATATATGTATGTGTGTGTCGGGGTGGGTGGGGGGAAGTTGTTAGCAAATCATTAATCCAACCATACAACTATTACAATTATCTTATTGATGATGAATTTAAAATATAATCCAAACAACTATTGACAATATTAGATAAGAGAATTTTTCGGTAAAATTGTTTGGTGAAAGGAATGTATTAGTTAAATCTTTAATTATAAAAATTACCCGCTTCGATGACCGAATGGTTTAAGGCGCTACTCTCACAATATACTATAATGCCGAAGATGGGGAAATCGAGGCTCGATCCCGGTCGAGCGTACTGAGTTTTTTCCCTAAATGGTTTCCCCCCTCCTCCTCGCGAAAGCGGGTACACTTAATCTAAATTCAACCTTCCCAATCCCTAACAAATTAATGTAATTAGTACACCAGTGTATAACCCGTACGGGTAGTAAGACGCGGTGATAATAATAATAATCAACCTGAGCACAACATCCAATTGGCGATATCTCAGCTATCTAGGTACCTCCGGTTTGATCCCCGACGTTGTCCTTGAGACAGTTTTTTTAGATGAACAAAACGACGTGATCGATAATACTTCATATCTAGAACGGATGAAGAAACTGAAGATAAACACATTCCTAACGGAATTTCAATGTGTTTTATTTCTTTTTCAGTGTTTTTGAATTTATTTTAGTATAAGGTGTCCGCCAAATTATGTTAATAATATTTTATTACTTTCTCATTATCTATGCATAAATATTCATGACCAAAAAGTGCTGTGAAAAGTTATTAACTTCCCTCCCTGACACAGATTTTTCATTCATAATTTCAGAAATTCTAATTTCAATGATTTTCTCATTTCTAGAATATGTATTCACCGGTGGGTAATTTGTAAATTTAAGCTAATTTTGATTGAAATATAAAAATAATACTATACTTACCTGCAAAATGAACTTTGCTCACAAAAATTCACTATTGCAAAGCTAAATTTCATGATTTTTTAAAACGACTATCGTGATTGGTAGACACCCTGTAGTACCAATACGGTTATCAGGGATAACTTTTAAGTCTTAATGATAAGATAATTACATATTTTAAAACGCCAATTTTTAAACAAAAACAATATAGTTGGCTTTTGTATTTGTACAATGTGCCATAATGTAAGTTAAACATATTTTACATCTTTAAGCCAAGGAGATCAGGATAAAAAGTTTTAAAATATATATGATTTAAAAAATATATGATTCAATGCACCACAAAAACTTTCTCCATCCTTTACATAAAATGTTAACATTTACTTAAATCTATTAATATTTGTGAAACGAAATAATATACATTGTCGCTG
>CABFWO010004178.1:0-12898 GCA_902155825.1 Timema genevievae | reverse complement strand
GGTGTAGCGAGTCTGCCCACGCAGCTTCGGGTTCGATTCTCGGCATGGCCGAAAAATTTATTTTAGGTGAAATTTGGGGTTCCTCCTTTCAGAGTAATTAACGGCCGGGGAGCTGGGTGTTGTGTTTGTTCTATATTTAAGTTACAGTAGCCCCATGGCTTCTTTGGTGCTGACTGACAGCTCACAGATGACAGCTGACGACTTTGAAAAGTTACCAGACCAAATTATGTATCCCTACGCCGGACCATATGATCTGCAAAAAACATATGTTTAGCAGCTGTCACTTCTGACAGTCAAAATGTAGGTATATACCTAAATGTTGACTGTCAGAAGTCAGCTGTGAGCTGTCAGTCAGCACCAAAGAAGCCATGGGGCTACTGTAGTTTATAATTCACGTGCTGATATAATCAGTCGGTTCAGACAATTCACGTTAAATACCTTAAAAAAAAAGGTTCTGTGTATTATGAAACAAATGGATCTTATAACCGAACTTTTTTTGTCAGTGAATAATCCTATCATCAACCATTTATTTACTCACATCGATGAGGCACGCAGACAAAGGCAGGCGTCAGTCTCACCCAAGGATGTCAGTAAAGGACCACTCCAAGAGACTCCCTAAAATATGCCCGGAGCCCCTCAAAATACTTTTTATGGTAAATTCCCCCCTCCACTAACAATATTCTGCCACCCGCTTCGGTGGCCACATGGTCTAACGCGCTACTCTCGCAAAAGACTAGACTGCCGACGACGGAGAGATCAAGATTCGAATTTCGGTTGGGTGTACAGAGATTGGTTTTTATAAAATGCGTTTCCACTCTCTCTGTACGCAAATGAAGGTACACTTCCTACAAATATAACCTTCCTAATCCTTAAAACCATTAATGCAATTAGTACATTAGCGTATAAATTAAACGGTTAGTAAGACACGGTACTAAAAAAAATTCTACTGACACGAATTTTGAATACACGTTTTTTAAAAGGAGTAATCGGTTTTAAGACTGTTGATTGTTGAATGACTCACGAATCAGCCTAAAGTCGCAGAAAGCAGTGACTTCGTAAGCGAAGGGAAATCTCCTCATGCATGACGTCACGAATCGCCTGATAAGTGACTCAACATAGGTACACAGCTCGTAAAACAAAACGTACGTATCTCCGACAATCACTTGAAAACAACTGCGGTGGTTCCCAAAGTGTGGTCCGCATACCTCGGGATTCCAGCCGTACGCGACGTAGATTATATTAACCGTGAAATATGTTTTTAAATAATATTATGATAAACACACTAACACAGATGTGAACTTGATGTCATTGACTTTTATAAACCTTTCCTTGTATCGCGACGTTGATTATCTCACCACAAGATTATTGTTATTATTATTAGAACCACGTCTTACTACCCGTTCGAGTTATACGCACTTACACTAATGTGTAATGGTAGGGTGATTGTGAAATGAAATGGAGGACCTACAGTCTAACGTGGGATCCGAACCACGGTGGAGGCCTGGATTTCCACACATTCACAAGTTGTGATTAATACATGTCTTGTCAGAGGTGAAGGAAGGGTTTGGGCAATCAGATAAATCTGTGCCGGGACCGAGGATTGAACCCCGGACCCCCAACACAGAAGTCTGACACCTTAACCCTAGACCACCAGGTCACCCATCTCACCAAAAGAGCATTAATTTATTTAGTACTACATTTTACAACCCGTTCGAAAAGAGCCACCCTTTCGGGCGGCCGCACTTTTTTAGGTGACAGAGGGAGAAAAAAACATTTGGGGTGGGACATTTTTAATTGCGCGCTCGTATATAAGAGTCCGTTCACGATAGGTTTTTACATGGATGACAGAAAATCATATGTTTAGGTTTTGGGTTGCCAACATTTGTAAAAGATCACTGTTTTGTAATAAATGTAAAAAATTGTAATTACCTGTTATATTTTACATTAAAATATTATCCAACTCGAAACAATATTTTAAACATAATCAAAAGTACTTATTCTTCATTTTGGAAAGTTATTGATTATGTGTAATATAATGCATCAATTAATACCGTTTATATTTACTTGGAAAAGAGAAAATACTTGTCATTTTTTATGTGTATGATAAATTAGTTTATGATTATTTTATCGCATTTCAAAATATTTAACTGAATAAAATATTTTTATCCACTGCGTGGTTGCACCATTTGTAAAGAGCTTGTTTCCGTCACGTTCAATCACATGGTTTAAATTCGTCGGTCACCATTTTGAAGCTATGTTCGTTAGAAGTTTTTGTGAAAGTGCTGTGAATATTACTTTTTTTTAAAGTGGAATAAAATGATAAACTAACTTTGTGTCCGACCTCAAATAAATATATAAATAATGATGGCCTAAATTAATTTGGTTTACTATCACATTCATACATTATCATATGTTTTCATTAGTTATCCAAAGTGATAGATGTCAGCTGTTGCCGTATTGTTGCACTATTTTTTTTCCAGAAGAAAAACTTTTTTGACAAAATCAATACAATATTTCTCCAGTAGAAACAAAGTTTAGTTTTCTTCCCACGATGATATCAGCAGTTGCTGAATATCCATCATGAGCATAGCGGCATTAGATAAGAAACTTTAAATGAAGAGAAAAAGTTGTCATTAAATTCTAGGAAACCCTTGACAGATATTCATCTAAATTAATGTTGATATCACCATGTGAAGAAAATTAAACTATATGTTTGTACTGGAGCAATAATATTTTATTTATTTTGAACAAAACCTGTTTTGGTAGTAAAAAAGAAACCTACAAAAATAATAACCTCAACTTGCACTCCCCACGGACGGTATGGAAGAGCAAATCATAGGTAGAGGGGGGAGGGGGGGAATTAGCATCAATTTACGTATTATTACCCGCCTCGGTGGCGCAGATGGCTAACGCGCTAGTCGTGTTGAGCCCGACTGCCGAGGACGGGGAGATCGTGGTTCGAATCTCGGTCGGGTGAACTGGGGGTGATTTTTCCTTAATGGTTTTCCACTCTCCCTCCACTCAAATGCGGGTTCACTTCCTTCAAACTCAACCTTCCCAATTCCTAATCCAATAGCGTAATTAGTACTTAAGCGTATAACCCGAACGGGTAGTAAGACGCAGTGCTAAATAATAAATAAATAAATAGATTTACGTATTGAAATGAATGTATCCACGATTGTAAAATAAACGGTCTCTATTTTCTAAACTAACTTATGGTATTTTTACAAACTACCTTTATAACCTAAGTAAACTATAGAAAAATGTAATGTATGACATGTGACCGCTTCAGAACATGTGACCTGGCGTATAACTACATTAAATCAAATCTAGTAGATTTTTGAAATGTCAACGATGGATATGTTCATAAAAATAACATGACTTAACGTATGAACACAACGGCTCTTTGAGCTGTCATTTAAAAAAGTTCTTAATCTGTCGACCATAACAAATGGGCCGACAATTTTGACGAGTCTTCTAGTGAAAAAATGAGCCGCCAGGTAGCAATGATGACACAACACTTACAGGGACTGTCAACAGGGCGTAGATTGTGTGTTGACATTCTTGAACGACCTTGAGATAAGCTCGGGTGTCATTCATCATTATATTATAAAGGCTGGGGTGGTGCAACAATCAATATCACACGAAGAACTGCTGTGCAACACAGGGGGGTCCGCGGACCAAAGCGTCAGTCTCGTCTTGCCTGGTTTGACGAATGAGGTTCGAATCTCGACTGGGTGTATTGACATAGCATTTGTTTATTTATTTGAGGTAATTAACGTGCACTTTCTGAACCGACTGATTATATCAGCACACGAGAATATCTAAGAGAGAGAGAGAGATAGGACCTTCAAATTATGCCGGGAAAGATATTTTCACATCGGTACCTTCAAGGGTTCTTGTATACCTCAGTTTTAGCTTATGTGGTGCTGACTGACAGCTCACAGCTGACGGCTTTGAAAAGCTACCAGACCAAATTATGTATCCCTATGCCGAACCATATGATCTGCAAAAAACATGTGTTTAGCAGCTGTCACTTCTGACAGTCAAAATTTAGGTATATACCTAAATGTTGACTGTCAGAAGTCAGCTGTGAACTGTCAGTCAGCACCATATAAGCTAAAACTGAGGTTATACATACCACAATCGGCATGGACCCGACGGCTCTACTTCCCCTCCGAAGGAAGTTGTGCTACGAATTTGACGTAGGTTGTTATTATTACTATCACCGCGTCTTACTACCCGCTCGAGTAATACGCACTTATGCTAATGTGTAATGGTAGGGTGATTGTGAGATGAAATGGAGGACCTACAGTTTAACGTGGAATCCGAACCACGGTGGAGGCCTGGCATTCCACACATTCACAAGTTGTGATTAATATACGTCTTGTCAGAGGTGAAGGAAGGGTTTGGCAATCAGATAAATCTGTGCCTGGACCGAGGATTGAGCCCCGGACCCCCAGCATAGAAGTCCGACCCCTTACCCCTAGACCGCCAGGTCACCTGACGTAGGTTATTCATCTCCACAAAAATGCGGGTACATATCTTCTACAATTTACTTTCCTCATCCTTAAACCGCTTCGGGTAAATATGTAGAACAATTTGCGGAACACGCATACAAAATGAAGTTTGGACTGGAAGTCTGGAGGCCTTTGAGGCGTCCGGTGCAGCCTTTTCGTATATTTCGTCAAGTGTTGTAACTTAATGTCATCGTTAATAAACTATACATTCTCAAACAGCGCGTAATTTTAATTAATTCAAACAAAAATATTGTTAATTTTAAAAGCATAATATAGGATAAATAGTACGTCGCACCGCACAGACTTCCTTTCCTCTCTCTTTTATCTTAAAATAGAGAATTTTAGGCTATAAAAAACTCGAAATAATGCACAACGTTGCAGACACTCCACCAAAGATAATTGCTGTTACAGAAACAGTGAGAAAAAGAGGAACATATATGTAGACCAAAGAGCTTTACAATCAATTTCTTATTTATTTCGTATCTCAAATAATTAATAATAATATTTAGCACCGCGTCTTACTACCCGTTCGGTTTATACGCTTAAGTACTAATTACGCTAATGGATTGGGAATTGGGAGGGTTGAATTGAGAGGAAGTGAACCCGCATTTGCGTGGAGGGAGAGTGGGGAAAACCATTTAGGGAAAACCACCCCCAGTTCACCCGGTGACATACGATGCGCCCTTCAAATGCCGAAAGGGCCCCTCTCCCCCCCAAAACTCCTTCCCTTTTGTCAGAGACCATCATACAACCAAAGTGAGTTCCAAAAGACAAAATGACGAAGTAGATTATCAGCTCAATCTGCATATCATTGCTTGGTATCTATCTATCGGGCCCACTTGATGGCTCCACGTCAGCCATTGTTATATATTATAATTAATAAACAAATTGAGCAACCTTTCCCGTCCTTGGCGTTGTCCTTGCGATCCCCGGTATGTGTGACGTGGGAATTACGAGGCGTTATTACTGTTATCATATTGTTAAGGTACGGCTACACGAGCCGCACCGCACCGCATTTTATAACAATTTTTATATTCTTTATAGACTGAGTTCTACTACAAAAAAAGTTTGTATTTTTATTTGCATAGGTTTTCACCTATTAAAACGATACGGAATGTTTGAGATATAATATGGTATTTATAGCTCCGTGATCGAGCGCCAATTATCACGATATTTTGTTATTGAGATATAATTGTCCCACGATTGGGAGCCAATTATGATGATACGGTTTATTGAGAGATATAAATGGTTATTATAGCCCCGTGATCGAGCGACAATTATTATGTTACTGTTTGTTTTATTAAAATAAATACAACTGTTGATGTTGCACACGATTTATTGTCGTGATTATATCTTCTTATACAATTTTACTTGAAATACAAATTATGTACTGTCGTGATATTACACGTAGTCTAGTTTATGTCGCCGGCACACTCTGGATGTATGTGGTTTACTCTATATATTCATACGCACAAGCAGCTTATATATGACATACCCCTTGCCCCTTGGACCTCTCGTGAGCAGTGTCAAAACCAACCAATCAAAAGCGTCCCTGCGACAGGTGTCTTGAAGGCTAACTTCCTATTGGGTATAGGGAGCTGGCGTCTCTTGCTTGTTTGGTAAATACTAAGCAGGGAAATTTTGATATAAAAAATAAGTTTTAGTGGTGCAATCCTTCTAGATTATTCCTGAAAAGCGCGTGATTCTCCATGGATGAATTCTTAAAAGGATTAATTTACATACGATACTTTATAGAAAAATACCTTCATCCATGACTTTTTAAATATATGAGAGCGGTCCAAATCAATATCGTTACACTATGCTCATGAAATCAAGTTAGCTATTAATTACGAAGAATAAAGTTTTAAGTTAGCTATTAATTACGAAGAATAAAGTTTTAAGTTAGCTAATAATTATGAAGAAGAATGTTTGTTTGTATATAATATTGTTTATCTTGTACGTAATGTTGTAAACAATGACTACAGCGTCACACGTGACACGGCTGTGAAAGAAATGTCTGGTTTTACAAGTGCTGACACAGTGACTGCCAATCACTGTGAATAATCACTGGAATAAATCACTGCTCTTTTAAAATCAAGGTCACTGTGATCACCGATATCGTAAAATCTCTGTTTTGCCCATCCCTACAGTGTTTAGGGGTTACCATGAAGAAAAACTATTACCACCGCGTCTTATTACCTTTTCAGGTTATACGTATACTAATTACGTCGATGAGTTAGGTTGAATTTAAAGGAAGTGTACCCCTATTAGGGTGGAGGGAGACGGGAAAACCATTTATGAATACCCACACTCAGTACACTCGACTGAGATCGAACCCTGATCTCTCCTTCTTTGGCAATCTATTAATTCACGAAAGAAGCGCTTTAGAACCAAGCGACCATCGAAGTTGGTATAAACATATATATTAATCAAGCTAATTTGGTAGAAAAGATAGGTGGACATTTAAAAAAGAAGAAGCGCGGATATCACTTAAAATAAAACA
Source organism: Timema genevievae (assembly GCA_902155825.1). Lineage (NCBI taxonomy): Eukaryota > Metazoa > Arthropoda > Insecta > Phasmatodea > Timematidae > Timema > Timema genevievae. Next base: position 5,875 of record CABFWO010004178.1, on the reverse strand, counting down.
CCCTCTGTTATACACCGGTCCGGGATTCGAACACAGTCATCGGCAAATCAGATAAGATGAGCTCTACCATCTATCCCTCATGGTTTTGGCTTCTTAAAGAAAGGGCAGCAGTGATGAAGGTAGTTTACATCAGTGGTTCCAAACCAGTGGTCCGCGAGTCAAGGCGCACACCCAAAAACAAGCAAAATTTGAGATGCAGTTGGCCTATCTCGTGGATATTTTCTTCCATTTTAATCGCCTTAATATGCAGCTACAGGATTTTGGAAATGAAAAGTTGGAAAGTGTCACCAACATTTTTGTGTTTGAAGACAAACTTCGCGCATTTCTGTGCAAAATTAATCGGGGGATTGACAAAGTCCAAGAGAAATACTATTCAGCATTTCCGACGTTGAAAGCCCTCGCTGACGATAAGAACTACAATAGCGTCACAGATGAGGTCCAACATAACTTTTTTATTTCAAGGGAACGACTAGGGATTTGAAAAAAGTATCGATACTTTACTAATATCGATATTTTAATTTCGATACTAGTATTTTTCTACTCGATACTCTTACTGATATTAGTACTCACACTTCGGTATCGGAAGAAACAACTTTTTTGTCTTTCCTCATGCTGGGATTAAACGTTTACTATGGTTAAAGAAGGGTACAAAATAGATTTTTTTAAATTTATAACTATAATCATATTTAGCTATTAAACAACTTTCTATCAGCTATATTTTCATAGATATTTTGAAAGCTGGTATGGTAAAACCTTTTATAATATCCATTATACAACACATAACATCATACCTTCCAAGTTCCAACACATAACATAGACGATATAAACCTAAATATACTATAACATGGTTAAATCATTCTAATTTTAATTGTTTAAATAAATGTGAAAATACAATTATTATTATTATTATTACTATGCAAAACTTGAAATTATTAGATAATTAAAAAAAGCATTTTTCCAGATTGAAGTTTTGATACCAATACCTACTGTTATAAATGCTTTTCTTTCGATACTATTGCGATATCGATATTTTTTCCAATACTATTACTGAGTCCAGTATCGATACTTTCCTTTCGATATCACATCCCTTGGAACGACCGAAGGAATTTCGACGGAAGTGGGTGTATGGAGAGCACACCTAAGTTGGATATAATTCGTTTTACTTCCGCGCCGCGAGTTTACTAAACACCCCGGGCACGATATGTGGAAACATCAGCTGTTCAGTTGGGTAAAGGTTCGGCCAGACTGACAAGCGTGCGAGCGAGTGAGCGCGCAAGCGACTGGATGGCCAAATTGGCGAGCGAGCAAGCAAGCGCGTGATTAGCAGATAGCTCTCGAGAGTTGTTGACGAGAAGGCAAAGGTTCAAATCTTGGCTCAGTGAACTGAGGATGGTTTTTGACAAGTGATGTATTGTTGTGGTTTTCTCATCCTCTCTCCACGCTAATGGTGATTCTTATTTGTAGAGACCTACTTTGATAATATTGAAGTATTGAAGACTCACACGCGGAGTGATATTTGCAGAGTATACCTTGTTCCAATCAAGGGCAGAATAGTATCTGCTTGGTAAAGTTACTAAAACAATTTTAATATATTCATACATCAAGTCATGTGATCTGTAGCTATCATTTTTGATAGATATTATCAATACCTATAAAATAACACAACTAATATCCTTAAATGTTATCAATGTTGGTCGCAAAGAAATATATTTAAATTTTCTAAACTGTTCTTCCAACCAAAATCGAGAAAAAAGAGATGTGATAACGAAAGAAAAGTATCGATACCGTACTCATTAAAAGTATCGGAAGAAAAATCTCGATATTGTACTAGTATCGGTTTCGAAACGCAGATAGACTTTTCCGCTTCATCTGCTCATTGATAAAAGAAGGGGTAGTAAGACTGGTCACCACTCACCCTGTCACCCGGTCAGGCATCAAGTTGTATTAATAAACAATTATGAAGGAACAGCTATGAATTTATGCTGAGCTAAAAGAGATAGAATGCAAGAGTTTCAGAAAATGAGTGAGAATTGAGAAACAGTGTTATTTGTTCTTCCTCCACAGTCCACCCTAGTATTTAGTACCAGTATGAGTGAAGATAACAATATTGTTTCTTTCGATACTGGAGTGTGAGTACTAATATCAGTAAAAGTATCAGAAAAAAGTATTGAGTAAAAAAATACTAGTATCGAAAGGAAAATATCGATATTAGTAAGGTATCAACATTTTTTTCACATCCTTAGGTATTGTTATTTTCAGTCCACCTCATATTATTGATAAAAAGTGTTATCCAACTATTCTAATAATATGTCCAGCCAATGTTAGCAATCAAGAACCTCTTGTTGACAGTCATTTATCTCCTCTCCTGCCGTGGATAGGGTATAACCATTTGGGTTGTACGCATAATGTACCAATTACGATAATGTGATAGGTATAAGAAAGGCTGGGTCAAGATGAAGTATACCTGCATTTGTGTGAAAACTGTGTAAAATCATTTAGGGAAAACCACCCTTCTTACCATGGCTTTGGAGTCGGTACGCCAAGCCTTCGACTCCCGACTCCTTCAGAAATGTCTAAAATTAATTAGTAATAACACATTTAGTACAGAAGAATTTTCCAATTAAGATTACTCTATGGGAATATTCTTTGACAATGTGAATTTATATTTGGATAAATTTGTCATTCTAAATTACAAAGATTGCTCCTAAATAATAAAAAAGTATAAAATTAAAATTATATATTAACCATATATTGTTATAATAGACCTACTATAAGTTTTTATTTTTAAGCCGGAGTCAGTAAATTTTTACCAACTCAAGACTCCCCCCAAAATCACTTCCGACTCGGACTCCGCCCTAAAATTGCTTTCGACTCAGACTCCCCCCAAAATTGCTTTCAACTCGGACTCCCCCAAAAATTGCTTCAGACTCGGACTCCGCCCTAAATTGCTTCAGACTCGGACTCCACCCTAAATTAATGACGATTTGAACTCCCCCAAGATTGCTTCCGACTCGAACTCCACCCTAAATCGCTTCAGACTCGGACTCCCCCCAAAATTGCTTCCGACTCAAGACTCCACAACCCTGCTTCTTACACCTGAACATCATTATAGCTCCAATTTCTCCGTCAACGGCAGTCCGGACTATCACGAATAGTTGTTTCGTGCCAAATGACGCGTCAGCGAAAAAAGTGTTTGTTGTTTATCGTCGTCCGACATTCCTGCGCGCAAGGTCGATTGTTTTAAACAAGGTAATGTTTTTGATCGACCTTTTTGCCAAGTCTTTTTTTTTAGTCCACGCGGTTTCCAGTTTTAGTTGGCGTTTAATTTTGAACACTTTTTTTTTTTGCGCCACATCATACTACCCATCTGTTCTATACGCATTTAAAATTAATATTTGAGGTATTTACCGTACACTTTATGAGCCGACTGATTATACAAGCACACGACTTACAGACTAACTTAAGTCTAGAACAGACACAGCACCCACCCCCCCGGTCGTTAGTCATTGTTTATCACCGTGAAAGGTGGGGAAAAAAAATTAAACGAATAATAAATGATTCAGCTATTCCGGGAATCGAACCTGGGAGCCTTAACACAGTAGGCAGGTACTCTATCGACCGAGATAATGTGTCGGATGATACCAAAACTAAGCCGTAATAATTATTTAACTTATTTCATGTGTGTGAGCTTACAACATAGCCAGTGATAAGGAATCGGGATTATCTAGTCAGGATATCGTATTCTTCCGATAGCAAATCATCTTAATTTTTGAAATCGGCTCTAATCAAAAAAGGGAGGGGTAACTTGGTATATTTAATTAGTTGATTACTATCAACGCCAAACAAACATAATTTTTCTGTTCAATTAATATAATATTTAGCTAAACAAATATTGAAGGTAGCAATTCCAAGAGATGCTGCCATCTAAATACATTTCGTGACTACAATAAGACTAAACTGTTATTACATCATAAATATTATTATTAGCACCGCGTCTTAGTACCCGTTCGGGTTGTACGCATTTACGCTAATGTGGAATGGTAGGGTGATTGTGAGATGAAATGGAGGACCTACAGTTTAACGTGGAATCCGAACCACGGTGGAGGCCTGGCATTCCACACATTCACAAGTTGTGATTAATACACATCTTGTCAGAGGTGAAGGAAGGGTTTGGCAATCAGATAGATCTGTGCCGGGATCTAGGATTGAGCCCCGGACCCTCAACACAGAAGTCTGACACCTTACCCCTAGACCACCAGGTCACCCTCCTACATCATAAATAAACTGAATAAAATATACATAATATATTATCATGGTTTTTTTTAGCACTGCGTCTTACTACTAATTGTTCGGGTTACACGATTATGTACTAATTACGCTAATGGTTTTTAAGGGATTTTGAAGGTTTTATTTAGAGGAAGTGTACCCGCATTTGCGTGGAGGTAGAATTAAAAATAACCTTCAATACATCCTACCGAGATTCGAACCTCAAACTCCCCGTCATCGGCAGTCTGGTCTAGTGCGAGATTAGCGCGTTATATACCTCACGGCCACTGAGTTTATTTAAAAACGTTGAATTCTAAAAGAGATGTATGAACCTAAAAGTTGTTGCAGTCCAATACTCGACTAGGCTCACCTGAAAGTGGACTGCATTTAGCTACCACGTGTACGTCACAAGCAATGAAGACAAATCCCCGCGTCACAGAAGACTGAATGAACGTAATGTAAACAATACAGTACTTTAATGTCAAAACAAGACAGCAGGGACACTTTTCACCTCGTTTCAAGGTTGGCTTAGCGCCTATGGCAGTCCAACTGCACTAAACCGCAACATGCCAGAGATTCAACACCGTGAAATACTAATTAGAAAACTGACTCAAAAGTTCAATTCGTTTCTTCCCGTAAAGCGGTAGCTAGTTTTTAGCTCGTATTATGACGTCACAAAATCCTCTCAGCTGAAAGGTATGTTTTGTACAGGCAAGGACATCACTAGTTTATAATTGGCGCGGTAAAGTCGCATAACCCTCACAGCTGGTATGTCTCTGAAATACAGACAAGGGCAAGACTCGTTTCTAGTCAACACCGTGACGTCATAGAACCCTCACAGCTGCTAGGTTCCTGCTATACAGTCAAGGATAAGACTCGTTTCTAGCCAGCACTGTGACGTCATAGAACCCTCACAGCTGGTATGTCTCTGGTATATAGACAAGTATAAGACTAGTTTCTAATCAGCACTGTGACGTCATAGAACCCTCGCAGCTATTAGGTCCCTGCTGTACCATCAAGAAGAGACACGACTTGGCAGTCGAGTCGAACCCGGAAACCTGGCGGGGATCTTGTGCAGTGCAGCCACCCAAGAAGAAAAAAAAATCAGTTTAATTCAAGCGTGGGCAGACACGTCCGTCACGAACATATTTTAAGAAAGGCCAACACAGGTCGTTTCCGGATCAGTAATTTTACCAAACTTATATTGGAATTTTGAGAACTAAACTTTTCAAATGAAATATTTAAGGACACCGCCTTCTTTAAGGGATATATTTAAATTGAATTTTGATGGATGTCAACGTTTCTTAGTGCCGGGATCACGATCAACTTAACTGTTCTCCTAGTGAATTTAAATTGAAGCCATCACCAAGTTAATTTAACGTACACTTGCATTCATATAACTTACGAGTTGTCCAGGTAAGAATTTCCAGTTACGTTAAAGGACCGGCTACACGGAGACGCACCGCACCGCATTTTCTAGCAAGTAGCTACACGGAGCCGCACCGCATTTTTAACAAGTAGCTACACGGAGTCGCACCGCACCGCATTTTCTAGCAAGTAGCTACATGGAGCCGCACAGCATTTTCTAGCAAGTAGCTACACAGAGCCG